>LKNJ01001565.1:0-87042 GCA_002120245.1 Maccullochella peelii | reverse complement strand
GCCTCCCTCATCTTTTTAAGTGGGAGAACTTGCACAATTGGTGGCTGACTAAATACTTTTTTGCCCCACTGTAAGTAGTCAGTCCAGAAATACAACAACCACTAGTACACATTAGGTTTTTGCTTAATACTGTTCCTCGTTGAATAGATTTGAACTGGAACCACTACCTTAATGAGTTCTATGGAACCAGGTAACTAGAATTTGTTGACACCATGTTTCTATATTATTTATTTATAATAATTTGGAAACCAATTTTCATTTAACTTATCAAGTGTGATACAGAATGGTATATGTTATACATACTTAATCCTCTTCATCCCCTGTTGGACGTAAGGCCACAATTTTATAAGGTAGGAAAGGAGTAAGATGTAAGATGAGTAAGATGGCGCCGCGGATGGCTGCCTCGGTGTGTTGGTGCGCATTGTTTTGTCTTGTTTTGTTTGCAAATTCAGTTTTCTGCTGTGGTAGCCGAAGCTCTTTCACTAGAGATGAGCATCAGAGGTACAACTTCTGAATACTTATTTCCCCTAAACTTTCCTCGCCCTATCAGTGGAATTATTAGACATTCTGGTCAAACTTATTATAACTTATTTTATTCTTACGCAAAATGGTGGAAGGTAAATTAACAGGTCACATTTGAGATTTGGGTTTATTTGGGTTTAACTCTAATTGGAGGACCAACACCATCAACTTTTTACCTCAACGAATCTACAAATTGCCATTAAATCTCAAGATTTAAGGAAATAGTGCAACATTTTGGGAAATACGCTTGTTTGCTTTCTTTCTGAGAGTTAGATTAGAAGATTGACACCACTCTCATGTCTGTACGTTAAGTAGGAAGCTAGAGCTGGGAGGCGATTAGCCTAGCTTAGCAAAAGACTGGAAATGGTTACAGCATATAACTCCATCTAAAACCACAAATTGTAATTTCTGTTGGTGTAAGAATTAAAGTAGCGAGATACAATGTGTTAATTACTGAGTTTTTAGAGGAGTTGGTAGGTGTATTTTTGAGCTTTGCGTCTTTATGCTAAGGTAAGCTGATTGCCTCCCAGCTCAAGTTCAGTACTTAACGAACAGACATGAAAGTGGTATCACTCATCTCACCTGACTCTCAGAAAGAAAGCGAATAAGCATATTTCCCAAAATGTTGAACTACTCTAACATCATTCATGAGAATCTTGAAAGATCAAATAATTAACTGTTTCAACTAATATGTTTTTAAGTATTGTAATAACATGCAATTACTATTTCAGTTCGCTTTCAGTTGTATTTATTATTTTATTATTAGGCTACACACTGTGTAGTGCTACTTAATAATGATGTGGTTTAATGAGATGCATTGTAAGTGTTTAATGCCTACATTTTAAATGTCTTCTTTAATTTGTTTCTATTCACTGCAGTCTTTGGAAATCCCAGCTCAACACAGCTCAAATCCAATTCAACTCACTGTACCTCAGTTCAGTCCAGCTCAGAATAGCCCAGCAGAGTGTGAAACTGGTTTTATTGTGTAAGAGCCAGAGTCTATTTCCCCTACTCTGAACAGAAGGTTTCACAATGCCACCAATACGACTAGCAGCAGGGCCGGTCCTAGCCATTTTGGTGCCCTAGGCGAGATTAGGATTTGGTGCCCCTGCCCCAAAAATGATCCAACACCACAGTGTTCTATTCAAGTCAAAAAAAAAATTTAAATTTAAATTTATTAAATAACTTCTCAAACAAACGAATATAGAAATTAACAAATAAATAAAAAATTATCACAAATAAATATTATTACTATATTAAAAGTAAAAAGATTCTCCCATTCTCTCTTTTTGGAAATGTGAAGTCAGATTTGACCTGATATGGCCCTCTGCTGACTCTCTCTGTCCTCACCGTAGCAGACAGGGCCGGCCAGTCAGCAGGATCTATTGGTGGTGCCTTGATGTACTCGTGTACCTCAGGATATGTGGTGCTTATTGATGGGGAGTTTTCAGGCTGTTGAGTTGTAGCAGTTCCAGTGTTGGTTGTTCCTTCACCTACAGGCAAATCCAAACATACATGCAAATATAATTATTAATTCTTTAGTAAGGATACACAGTGATTCATAACCTGTAACATGCAATTAACAGAACTCACCTTCTGCAGGCTGCGTGGTGGTAGCTACAGTGCTTGACATTTCCGAGCTGCAGCTGTATTCAAACACAATACAGTACATCCATATTGTTACACCACTGCATTAAGTCCTGTGTGTCATTCTACTCAATGCATATAATATTATTAATAATAATAATGACAACATAGCAGTGTATTATCAATTACACAGAGAACACAAATAATTGGTTTAGCTTACATGCTTCAGCTTCAGACTCAGATGTAGATCCAGAGGGGTTTCAAATATTTCCTGAGTGCATCTGGACAGTTATGGAGCAGATATCAGCCTATTACAAGCAAAACATGTAACTGCAGAGTAGGACACTAAAATCTAGACAGCGTCAGTCATTATCAGTTAGCCTAACTTAAGTTCAATGGTAGGCCTATTGGTCAGCGAAATTTCAGCACAGTGAATGTGTTACAGCAGCAGTTATCCAGATGAGGAGGCCTAGCTACTGGCTCTCCATTCAGATTTATGTACATATCCTTCAGTCTGTATTTGAGAGTCTAGCAGCTATGTATCATCATTAGCATTAGCGTTATTGCTACTTAACTAGCTACTAACGTACATAAAATGTCTACACACAAAACGGCATTTTAATGTTAAGACAAGATACCTTTATATTTGGCTCTTTTTCCCTCCTCCTCTTTCCTACGTTTTCTTACTTGAAAACCTGAAGGCTTGGACCTTTTCATTATGAGCTAAATAGTTTACTTTAGTTATCTTGATTCTTTCATGAAAACACCATATGTGTTTGCCTCTTGACACCTGCTCGTTAGTCTGTCTGGCTGTGTACAGATGCGCCTGTCAGTGCGCACGGCGCACGGCAGAGAACCAGCGCAGCCAGGCCGGCCACATTGTGAGAAACACTAAGCAGCTGCAGGGGTGCAGTTTGCAAAGTGCATTTCTTTCTTTATTTGTTTATTTGCTGCCGCACGCAAGGAAAATGAGGAAGGGCGCCCATCTGCACATTTTTATTTATTTTCACTGGCGATTTTTTTTTTTGAAGGCAGTGATGGTAACAGCCATGTATTAGGAAGAAGAGGAAGTTGGCTTGGAGTCACAAATAAATGTTAAAAGAGGAGTGTTGAGAGCAGCACATGAGGAAGATGACAGTTGAAAGAAAGGATGAGGAAACGGCTTGCGGAGAGTCCGGTTAAACAAGAATCAGAAAATGAAAACAGACAAGGTGGAGGTGGGGAAGAAGCAGAGGAAAGAAGAAACAACAGTTGTGTCAGACGACAGGAATCCAAAATGTATAAAACAACTCATATAATTTTTATTTGCTCTCAGTTAAATTATTTCAACCAATATATCCAAAGAATAGTCAAAGAAATGAGCAAAAATCAAAAGACAACCACTATACTGTATATTGCCATCGTATAACAACTCAAATAATTAATTATTGTATCAAACAATCTAAAATATCCAGAATTCATTGGTTCTAATAAGACAATGACAGTACCTGTGTGTAAATTCAAAACATTATTCACTTTGCTTAAATATTATGGTAATAATCTTGGTTTCTTAAAGCTCACAAAGAAGAATGTGGTCTGGTTCAGCTTGGAGACCGGCTTTGTAAAGCCCCCTTTGGCTAACTGGTAGTGGTCTCTATTCCAGAGTAACAGGTTCAAAACATCAGTCCATTAGCAGGGTTGTACTGCCATGAGCATCCACCCATCCATCCATTCATCCTGCATCCATCCATACATCCACTGATCTCAGCTCTGGATCTCACACACTTTGTGGGTGTTAACAGAAATTGTAGGGAACAAATCACTGTCATGTGTAGGTCTATGCATAAGTTATGGAAGCTGTACAGAGATTATTGTAACAAACAAACATTAAAAACAAAGTCTGGTAAAAAATTCTCACCAACCCTCTAGAAGGGTAAAACTCTTAAATAAAGCAGAAGAAAATAAATAATAAAAATGTTTTTGGAGGGACACCTCCTTTTTTCCCTTTATCAGTTTTTACCATTACTTCATGGCCGAACAGAAAACAAATATACTGTATCAACAGAAGACGTTTATTCTCCTCCATATTAAAAGAGGCAGCGAGAAATGATTGTGTCATTTACTCTTTTATCTATGTTTATTTGATTACTCTTTTTTATCTAAATGGGTGGTCATGCAAATAGAAAAAAAGTCAAGTCCTTTATGCTTTTAGCTTGGTGGTAAAAGTTGGTAGGTCACCTCTTGGCCAGTTCACCTCTTGATGAGTTGACTAGTTGCTGATTACTGGGCCACAAGGTGATGGTTTGCAGTCTCATGGTGCCTTTTAGCATCCTTCTAGTTCGAGAAGCAACAAGCCTTTTAGTCAGTTGGTTTCAACAACTAGCTATGTTTCCATACACACCAGCTAACTGTGCTTTCTCAGTAATTAAGTTTAGCAATTGCTTTACGCATCGCTTCTTATCTTGATATTCTTGCTGGAATCCATTTCTTTTAATTCAACCATTTTAGCTTCAAAGAACCAAACCAGGCAGCTAGCTAGCTAGCCAGGAATTGTATTTCGAGAGGTTGACTTGTTGTTTTAAGGTGGACTGGTATTCCAAAATCATTGCTTGAAGTCTTCCTCGTTTACTGACAAGCCACATTCCGAGATTACGCTACTTTTGTTTTCAGACGACCGAAATTTCCGAGTAGTTAAGCAGCTGACAAATCAGCTGGTTTTCCGAGTACACAGCTGATGTACGAGCAGACTGCGATGACAAGATACTTGCTTTTTTTTGTGCTCCGAGGTCCAACTTGGAGTATTCCTGTCTGTGGATACCTACTCGTTTAAGTATCCTGGACCTTTTCATTGACTTTTCCAGTTTGTTACATCAACATGTCCATAGCTGTCTACAAACTCTCTGCACCAGTCAGATGTTTATGACTAGTCTTGTTGTATAATAGTGCTCCTTTCCTTTTTGTATCAGTCTGTAAACAGTTGGTAGGTCCAAAACCAGTGTACAATCAGTTTTATAATCTGAATCTGTAAGCAGTCTGTGGCCAGTATACCTAACTATTGTGAATCCAAGGCTTAAACAGTCTTTAAGCAGTCCTTTGTTCACAGCATGGGATGAAGTGGCCCAAAACTAGTCTGCAGGCAGTCCGCAAGCAGTCCCTGCTGAAAACCAAGGCTGTACACAGTCCAAAAACCCAATGAAAACCAGTCGACCAACCAGTCTACACGATGTCCAAAGCCAGTGTAAAAGCAGTCTGTAAACCGGTCTGTAATCCAGTACCAGCGGAGCAGTCCTTCTACCAGATGTCAGAGCTTAGTTCTCTGCTGGTGAGTGGTACGAAGGTGCTGTTCAGGTGGAGCTCTGGCTTCTTCCCAAGCGTACTGCTCTGAGGCACCTGGAAAAAGCAGTTATTAGCAGGAATCTCCCCCACACCACAACTCCTAGCAAAAATCTAAAATTAAAAAGAGAAAAGAGCAAACATTCTACAGTATATACACTACTACTGCATGCCAATAGTGCACCATGCCTCATATATGACAACTATACTGCATATGAGAGCTATTTCCCAGTCTGTTGAAATAAATATAAATATTTTAAGGTTGGATAATATGAAGATACTTTTTTTCTTTCTACATTTTCTTTTATTCAAACAGACCTCTTGTTCCCCAGTGAACTGCTCTGAACCCCTGGGGAGAAAAGAGGGGTTTTATTTTTAATGTTATAAAACTCTTGAGTACATGCACATAAACAACAGTATGGAAATTCAAGAAAAGGATACACTGTGTAGATGTTGGATGCTAGAAACTAACTAGTAACTGCAAAAAAAAAAAAAAAAGTGGTTCTGTCTTTTCTCCCACCTGTCCATTCAGCAGTGTCATAGGGATGTTGCAATAGACGTGGCGCCCCCCAGGGCCCAGAGTGGAAAACTGCACGGTGGATGGAGGTGGGAGGGGAGGCGACAGGGAGGAAGGCTGTGGGGGAAGCTGGAACTCGTAGCTGCGGCAGAAATGTCTCATTTGAGCTGCTGTAGCAGTGTGACCGCCTCCCAGCGGCAAGGTCATCTGGTTGTAGTCGGGGATCTCTGTCGCCAAGGCAACCTATGGTGAGAAAACACGACTTTGTTAACTTTTATCACATAAAGTATTGTTCCAGGAGCTAATTAAACCTTACGTTCTTGATGCCGACATTCTGAAGAGATTTTTAGACTTTCCTTTAATTCCTGAATGAACTGTGAGAACAAGCAACAGTGAAAAACATGAACTCTGTAAAGTGTTAAAAATAAATGAAGCTGGGACTTCACCTCTTTTTCAGCAAGAACCTAAAGTGAGAAGAAACAATCTCATCTTTCTGTCTTTTAGGATCTTTTTAATGTGGTGTCAGACAGTGATGGAAATATAGGCAGTGCAGCTAGTGTAACTGCACTAGGACACCTTGTCTGATTGGGCCCATACGTAGGCCCATCACAGTAATTATGCAGACAGTGTACTCATGTACGGAGGCACTTAATTGGTCCAGTCTCTTTATTATGTCGTTGGACCAAAGCACTTTTAAATAAGCTAAGTCATGTGAATCATTGTAACCATTACATGTCGAATTACATGCCTCTAACCTGTATATATGCTATTACATTTTCCTTTCATTTTCAGATACCCACTAGGGGAGTAGGCTATTTGGGTGGGGTGTGTTCAGATTGGCCGCCAGCCTGTAAATATTTGTTGCATGACTCAAGTTGGTGCTTGTATTTTTAAATGTGAAATTAATTATTTATTAGCAATCTATTTGGTGACACCACTGGTTTCAGAAACACCAAGCCTAAATAACAACATCAGTTTAAAGTAATACACATGCAACAGCTGACCTGATGATGTCCATGGCGACTCTCATTAGGGGGCGCCAAGGAGGCGGAGGTTGTTGTCATGGCAATGGTGGAGACGGTGGTCTGTAGGTCACCAAAGAGGCCCTGTTCACCAGAGTCCATCACCTATTATCATAGAAACACAATTACATAGCTTTCACTGTGCAGATTTATACAAATGTTTGAGTAGTCAGGGAGATTTTTATCATAATGTAGAAATTAACACAGTGACAGGAAAAGTATTGGAGTACATGGTAAAAGATAAGACTAGTGATTTTTTTAAACAACAAATCCCATGAAAAAACCAAAACCAACAATGAATTCAATTCAATTCAATTCAGTTTTATTTATATAGCGCCGTATCATAACAAAGTTATCTCAGGGCACTTTTTCATAAAGAGCAGGTCTAGACCGACTCCTTATGTTTACAGAGACCCAACACTTCCCACCATGATCAGCACTAGGCGACAGTGGCAAGGAAAAACTCCCTTTTAACAGGCAGAAACCTTGAGCAGAACCAGAACCAGAACCAGGCTCTGGGTGGGCGGTCATCTGCCTCGACCGGTTGGGTTGAGAGAGAGGGGAGGGAGAGAGAGAGAGAGATAGAGAGAGCAGGAGGAAAGAGAACATGCAGTAGCACAGCACAGTTCAGTTCTACATACAGATGTAAAGTAATACTAGTTGTAATGGTATTAATGTTAACACTAATAATACTAATAGCAATATGGTAGTAGTAATACTAATAATAAGACCAATAATAACAATAGCAGCAGTGGCTGCCGAGCAGGAACACAGGGGCAGCAGGTGGCCTGAAACCACAGATCCAGACTCCGCAGCTCCGCAACTGATATATCTTTTTCCTTTGTTTCATACAGCTCCATTCTTGTCCAAAAACTATTAAAAGCACACTTTTTTTTACAGACAATATCCCATACATCGCCGTGGTGCTGTAAATACTTACTAGAGCGCCAGATGTGTGTTAATCCATGTCTGGAAATAGTCCCCTAACAAAAACACTATTTACTCTTCTTTGAATAACATTTGCTAAAACCTACAGTGCCCAGCATTATTAGGAAATTATTTAGACTTAAAAAATAGCAATAAAATCGAACGATATTATAGAACAGAACTACTTTTTAAAAGACATAATACAGTATATGTTCAGTAGAAATGAAGGCTTGGGGCTGCGTACCACAGACAGGAAATGGAAAGTCAAAAACTAATGATAGACAGACTAACACATTGTTCCTCCTCTGTGCAGGATTTTATTATAATACCATATATAGTATTTCTTAATAAATAAATTAGTATTGAAACCCATTTCACTTAAAGTGCAACAGTTGCCACACGTCTTATGGCACACCTGATATCAGTGCTGGTCATATTATGTGTATAGAAAATAACAAATAACAAAAACTATGATAATCATATATGATATGTATGATATGACTAAAGGCTCAGTTACTGATTAAAGCCAGAGGTTTAGAAAATACAAAAAGGGTGAATTCGTAGCCTTTGTTTGTTTCCTTTGGTCTGAACCATTTTGCTAAAGTTCACTTTGTTGCATTTATGTATTTGGTTCATTTAGGTTGACACTGTCCAATTCCAAGTGACCTAGAATGAGTAAACAAAAGTCACATGGATTCAGGCAGTCCATTAAGTGTCATCCTCCAAGGCTGGAGATGTTGGTGGTGGTGAGGGGTCAAAACACACGTGATTGCCATTCAGCGTATGTTGCTGAGCATGATGGATGGCTAGAATTCTTCAGGGTTCTTCTGCAATTTTTCAAGAAGGTAGGAAGTGTGTCCCTTGGCCCATAAATTGCAGAGGTGTTTCACCTTTTTTGGGGTTCATTGTGTTATACCAGGCTTTCCAAGCATGAATAACTGCTGACCATCAAATGTCAATGTCTAGCCACTGAAACTCACAAAGCCCTGAAATTTGGGGTTGTTTTTATGTGTGGCGTCTTTTGGCGCTAATAAGTAAGTTTGAATGGCTGTTCTCAGCCTAAAGAACAAAACTAAAGGAGTAAACATTACAAAGTTTGACTGAAGGACATTAACATGATCCTATCCCATCTGTGTGTTTCTCAAGGATTATTCTCCAGTACCAAGCAACAGGAGAACATCTCTTTGCTAATCAGGGCACACGTCACCTGAGGTGTTAACACATGGTAAACATGTACATATTTTCACCCATTGTGATTCCAGTTTTCATACATTACCTGTATTTAGCAGACATTTCAAAGGTCATCTGTTTTGTGTGAATGTATGTACCCCAGGGGAGTATAAGTAAATATGTACAGTTATTTCTTTTCTATGCTCCTGGACATGCCACGGAGATAGTGTTTTTCTTCCTTTACGCCTGTAGCTATGCACTGTGTGTATGCTCCATGAGTAGAAGTAAAAGGGTTTCAGTACATACATATACCTAAGACGTGCAAATTTATCTTTTTACAACTATTTTATACTTATGGTTGGGTTTAGCAAAAACATTGCACTTTCCTACTATACTACTGCATTTGGTAGCTAAGGTAAAGGTTTGTGGTTTTACTCATACAAACAAAGCAAGTGTGTACATGATTGGGAAAAGCTGCAAAACATATGGAAAAACTAATTTTCTTTTCTTTTGTTAATGGCAGTATACCTGGCGTCTGGACAACGTCTCTCTGCGTTTAGCAGGCATCTCGTACACCACCTGTTTCCAAAACTTAGATGACAGCTCATTGCTCTTAGGACCCCTCCACTTGATGATGGATAAGACCTGAGGAGAAGAGAAGAGATTTTTGAGTTGTCTTATTGCTTTAGTCTCCTGGTGTCTAATGAAGCTCAGCGTAAGTTCAATCACATCTCTCTCTCCCTCTCTCTTCTTCTCTAGTCAGCTGATCATGGCCGTTTTCTCTCTCACTTATCCAACCAGAGTTTGCCACGATTTCCATCACCCAATCTTTAAATCTCATCTTCTCTCGCTTGCGACAGCTGTCATTTCAGTGCGGATTCGCTGCGACCCTCCTCCACCCCGTTCACCCCGTTCACCTCCAGTTCACCACATTCAGTGTCCGGGTCGAGGTCATCAGAAGTGCACTCCTCATCACATCCAGGTCTTCAGCATCCTTCCTCCACCACCACCACCAGTGTCTAGACTCCATCGGGGGGTATCCTATACTGCTCATGGCTTCTCTACCCCCCTTAAAATATGATGACGTCACGATGTGGTCTAATCACCAAAGACTCTTAACATTTCTCATCTTTATTATGCATGTGCCAATAAATATTTGTTCTTTCCTGATTGAAATGACACCCTTGAGATCATACCCTTCTTCCCTCCCTCTGTTTATCCCTCCCACTGTATACCTTGATTGTATGTTTAAGTGCTTCCACCTCTTGGTAGTTGATGACATTCTTCAGGTCTGCACACTCTATCATGATCACCTGGACACAGAAACATACAAGTAGAGGTGTTTGAGAAGGGAGAAATATCTAAGCAGAGCAACTCTCCTTATTGTGCAAAGTACTTCACTACTTCCTTGAACCCAGAAAAGTTGAGACATGTTTTCCTGTCTCTCAGATTGTTAACGTCCCAAATCATACCTTGATCTCCCCAGTAACCAGCATGGAGTGGAGGCGTGTCTCTATCTGGAAGATGCTCCATCCTCTCTTGGCGACAAACTCTGGAGTCAAAACGATGATCAAACGTCTGCTCTGTTCCACGCTACGGGCCAAGTCCTCAATGTAGGCTGAGAGAGAGAGACATGGAGATAAAGTTGAAGCTAAAAAGAGCAAGAAGAGAGTTAGAGAGGGATGTCATTTAGAAGGAAGTGATGATCAAAATACTTGTAACATATAAAATAAAAGAAACAGTTCCAACCAGAGTTCTCATTTTTGTCAGTAATGCTGTTTTATCCAGTTTTAACACTAAGTTTAAATGAAAAGTGTACATAGGAGTGTAGATGTCAATGACAAGTTTTTGTATCTTTTTTTTTTGTTCTTTTTCTTTACATAGACATAGCTGTAAAGAAATTAAAACTGGCAGATATGCTTACTTGCTTGATATGAGAAGATTGATATGAACCTCTGAAGTCTGTGCATTAATCATGGAGCTGGAGTCCAAAAGTGGTTAGCCTAGCTTAGCATAAAAGCTAGAGAGGGAAAAGCTAGAGTAGCTCTGTCCAAACTGAAAAAAAAACATCTACTAGTACCTCTAAAGCTGACTAATCAACGCCCCATGTCTCATGTTTTGAACCTGTACATAAGGAGTGATGTAAAAAAAAGAATTTGTGGTTATAGTGGGAATTATGTACTATTTCCTGGCAAACAGGGTACAGTCCACTGCACACTACAGAACAGCTGGGTGCATTGGACTGTACAGCTTGCCATCACAGTGAAGGTACCAAGTTTGGTTGTAAATAAGACCGCTTTAGTGTTGTTGCTAGGTGTATTCCAGTTTTTTACTATGCTTGCCCAACAGATTTAGTTCAGTATTGAACTCACAGATATGAGGTTGATATCAATCTTCTCATCTCACTTTGGGGGAAAAAAAGCAAAGAAGCATATGTCTTAAAATGTTGAACTAATTCTTTAACATTAGCTTAGTACGAAAAAACTCCCCTAGGTCCAGTATTTGACCAGATTTGCTTGGTGGCTTTTTAAGGAAATAGCTCAACATTTAGGGGAATATGGTAATTCATATCAATCAGTAAGCATTTGATGTGCTTGTAGGTGTATTTTTGATCTTTGGTGAGAGCCAGGCTAGCAGTTTCCCATTTTTTCCAGTCTTTATGCTAAGCTAGGCTAATAGCTGCAGATATGATACAGTATGAGAGTGGTATCGATATCTTCATGACTTGGAAAGAAAGCTAATAAATATATCATATATATATGCATTTGTTTCTCAAAAATAACAAGAAAATACAAGTTAGAGAAAAGTGTTTTATTTATTGTTGATTACAGGAAAAGAAAAAAAAGGAAGCGGCAGAAGTAATTTAATTTAACATTATGTAGGGAAAACCTCCCTATATAGTATCTGCCTTCTTTCTGCTGGCGGCATCCTTCAACTCATTTTGGTCATAAATGACTGGAATGACTGACAGGAGTACATAGTAGAGTGGCAGAAATGCTTGTTCAAGAGTTTTGGCTCTGACACAGCGCAGTGAGTCAGCTCTTAAATGGGGATCAGAGTCATGCTGATACACCACCATCAGCTTTTACTTAGAACTAAGGGAGGGACATGGAAACTTGAGGATGTGAATGGGCAGGTGATGGCATGTGAAAAGTGAGCAAATCTGCGGTAGAGCTACTGTATGCGTCAATATAGAGCCAAAAGACTTTACTTCAGTTTGAAATGCTTCATTTCATCCTAGCTGAGGTGCTGTTGCCTCGTGCCAGGCCCAGTGTAAACTTATCTTCCCAAACTGTCCCATTTCCAATTATTTGTTTGCGACATCTCAATGTTTTTTGGAACGTGCATCACCGAAATTGCTCATTATTTCTCAAATATGTGGTTAGGGAAAAAACTGTGTGTTCTGTGAACAACAGATTCCCCTGCCTGTGTAAATCTCTCTCCTTCACCATCTCTTCACTTGCTAACTAAATTAATGACAGAGACTCTCCAGCAACACATTGCAATTTCACGCTCAATTTGAGGGGCAGAAATAGTACAGAACATCCCAAAATTCAGTCCCTTTCTTTGTCTTCTTTGCTTTTCCATCCCTCTCTTTATCTTTCTCTTTCTTTTACCCACACTTAACCTCCCCTCCTCTCTCCTGCCCTTCACTTCCTCTTCCCTCTCTCTGTTTTTGAGGATTATGTAAATCAATTAATGAAATAACACAAACCAATGACCCCGTCCCCACCTCTTTCTGTTCCCGTTGTTTATTTCTCTCTCTCTTGTTAATTTCGGAGGGCTAATGGAGTGGATAATTGAATGGTGTATTTTAGGTCGCATCGTCGTGTTGCGCTGTCAATAGCTTTGGTAAGCAATAAAAAGGCACCTCTCTCTGTCTTCGTGCACCTCTCTCAGTCTCTGTGATTATTTTTCACACTACATAACCTTTAGTTCATATGCAGCTTAGTCTGTTATGCACAGTGGACATTTGTTTTTAGGATGTTTTCAGGGCACAGGGAGGAAGCCTCATTTTTGGAGGAAATATGACTTTTTCATCTGTTGTCTGCATGCAGTGTTGTTTGTGTTTGTCTTGAGTGTGTGTTGGGAGGAGGCAACATTTTGGCTAAGGGCAAACTATGTAGAGCATGGTGATAAATTGTAAACCATATTTAAGTCAATTTATTTACGTATTTTAAGAAAAGATGTTAAATAATGCAAAGAACACACATTAGTTTGTTACTTTCTAGCCACATTATGAAGTTATTTTAGCGACTACATTCTTTTTTTGGACAAGTTGAAATGTGATTTTAGTAACAAAATGCTAATACAAAGGGGATAATGGCTCAATATGTTATTCCATGCATTAGTTTGACACCTCAGTTGAATTAACCAGGTGTCTCAGAGACTACTGAATGTGTTTGACGATGTTTTTAAAGCAAAAAGCAGGTCTATTGCATATTCAATCCCCTGAAGCACATAAATCACATTGTCTAATAAATAGTAAAGAAATATCAAAGTAAACAGATAGATTTGATGACAAAAAGTGCACAATTGCTATTGCTTTATATTGCATTTGAATATTAAACAAATTGGTTTTCAAAATGAAGTTGAAAAGTCTTTTACAGCAAGACAGCATTTGCATGTAGAATATAATGTGTGTAAAAGATAAAGATAACATGGAAGAGCATACCATGCTATGGGAATTTCCATTTGTGTTTAATAGGTGTGTCTTACTCATTGGAAAAAAGCTAACAAAGAGAAAAGTCAGCTTTTATTTTATTCTGAGTGACTTTTTTGGCCACATGAGGGCAGTGGAACAAGCTGTAAACACAACACTGACATATTTTCACCTTATGAAGTTGTTGTGGAAAAAGTGTTAGCAAGCAGTTACCTATTTAAACATTCAACAGGCACAGAGCAACATTAGCATTCATTTGGAGTTGCGAATCTGATGAATGTAAGTCCTGTATTCACACCAACTCCTGAGGGAAATATCTAGCTCTTTTGCTGCTAAATGCTCCACTGTGTTCGCCAGCTAGTCGATAACTTGTCTGACTGGGGTTTGGTGGTTTATCAGAGCTTGTTCAATAACAACAACGCAGAGTTGAACCACATGTGTAAAGTTTCAGCCAAAACAATGAGCTGAAAGACGCTAAAACTGTCTGTAGAGCTGCGGGAAACTGCAGAGTCAGGCTGTGCGAGTTCATCATCACTACCCGCCACACCTTTTACACTACGTGTAGTTATTTGGTCCATTGTTAATATAAACATATTGATTAGTGCAGCTTTAATGATGAGGAAAGCAGTACATATGTGCATAGACACAAACAGATTTAATGCTTGTGTAAGAATGTGTGTTTGGGAGAATTTCATGTGATAAACAGTCACATGAAACAGATAAACCTCACTAAATTCCAATCTAAATGCTCAGTTCACTGTCCCTGCAGCTAGCAAGGCCAGAGATGAGCTTAACAATGATGGATGGGTGTGTGTGTGTACTGAGAATACTGACAAATCCATATATTACATTATATCTGCCTTTTTTCCCCCTGTCCTGCAAAACAGTCTTGACATTTTTTCACCATTAAACAATTTCAATTTGAGAGTATATACATTTGTGATTGTGAGCATCTGTAGGCAACAGCTGCAATACATCAGCTGTACATACTGTCACCGTCGAGTGAAAACTATCCTTAAACTGTTTATTTTAGTAAAATGAAGAGGGTAGATAGACAGACAGATGTGTAAGAGTTATGTTTCTCCCCTTTCTATGTGTGTCAGTAATGGAACTGCGTGTCGGTGTGCACCTGTGTGTGTGTCAGGTCAGAGCATTGACAGATAACAGCAATAACAGTCATATTTCCCCCTCCAGTTGAACAGAGAGTGACACATAACTCAGGAAATGATGACAAACAGTGTGCATGTGTATGTGTACTGTGAGAACTGTATGGGTGAGCATTTGTGGGTGTGAAAGTGAAAGCTGAGGGAGACTATGCGTGTGTTAATTTCATGAGAACTGAGAAACTGTGTCGACAGTAGAGCGACATTGTGTAGTATTGTGTATTGCTGTGTGTGTGTGTGTGTGTGTGTGTGTGTGTGTGGTACATGAGATGATCACCTGAGATCA
The DNA here is from genome assembly GCA_002120245.1 of Maccullochella peelii. Taxonomy (NCBI): domain Eukaryota; kingdom Metazoa; phylum Chordata; class Actinopteri; order Centrarchiformes; family Percichthyidae; genus Maccullochella; species Maccullochella peelii. The sequence goes on along the minus strand of LKNJ01001565.1, from coordinate 71,873 downwards.
CACACAGACGTGTGTGTGTCTGTGTGTAAGTGTGTTATGATGAAGGTCCGCATACATTCTTATTTATTCTGACAGAGTGATGAATTCTGGGTTTTGGGGGCTATAATGGCCCATAGAGAGAGAGACAGGGTGTGTGTGTGTGTGAGAAGGAGAGGAGTAGCTAAGGTAGATAGTCAGATAGATGGATACTTACTGCTGCTGGGTATTAGATCTCTGTCTGGTATAAACAGCTTGTATCCATAATGTTTCTCTAAAACGTCTGGCAGGATCTCCAAAGCAAACGTTTCCTCATCGCTGCTCGTCCTGCTGGGGAAGGGAGTAACGATTATGGCTCCAGATTCAAAATCAAAAGCAAAACCATCAGTTAAATGAGCACCTGGTGGTGGCTGCACATACATTTTAAGGGGTTAATGGTAAAAAAGCAAAACAAATACCCAGAAATTATGTAATGTGATATCATTAAGCCCGATGCACTGCTTTTGTTACCGACTTAAAGTCGTCCAACAAAGATAAGTTGGTATGGCTTTTACTGTGAAGCAGCAGCTGTAAGAATGATAGTCACTGTGCTTAGCTTAGCTTAGCTTAACTTAGCTTAGTTTACTTTAGTTTAGTTTTAAAGAAACAGTTTTGGAAATACACTTATTCACTTTTTTTACCCAAAGTGAGATAAAAAGATTTCGTATTATTAAGTGTGGAGCTGTAGCAGGGAGTTGCTTAGCTTAGCTTAGCATACAGACTAGAAGCAAAGGGAAACAGCTAGCCTGGCTTTCTCCAGAGTTCAAACATACGCCCACTGGCACCTCTAGAGCTCATTAATTAACACATTAGCACTATTTTTAAAATCTGTACACAAACAGAAATGTAAAAAAGACAATATGTGCTTTTAGGGGTAGTTACTTGGTGTAACTATTTCTTGCAGCAGTTCTCCATCAGCGTAATACTTCAGTGTAATGTGTTTTTTTTTACATCTCTGCTTGTGTACAGAATAAAAAAACAAGATGAACGTGTTAATTAGTCAGTTTTAAAAGTGCTGGTAGACATATTTTTTCCCTTCAGAGAGAGCCAGGCTAACTTTTTATGCCAAGCTAGGCTAACCACGTCATGACTCCAGCTTCATACATAACATACATATGAATTGGTATCTTCTCGTTTTACCCTCAGAAAGAAAGTGAATTACCGTATTTCCCAAATTGTTGAACTTTTCCTTCAAGCAGTGGAGGCTGTTTTAAATCTACATTTAAGCATTAACAAGCCTTTAATGTCCAACGCACAGGATCCAGGTTAGCAAATCCTTTTCATGCCGCTGACACTGATGACTGTGAGTTTGAGAACCAGTGGTGTTAACATGATAAGAAAGCAGTGTTTAATTCATATATAGGTGTGTACAGAGGTAACTGACCTGCCCAAAGAGTCCAGGTCTACTTTAGTATAGGACAGATAGGCATCATACTCCTTATTATCTGTGAAGAGAGAGACAGCAAGGCAGAATGAGTCCAGTTATACTGAGAGCGACATGAAATCATTGGCCTGGACTGCTCAAGACACAAATTAGATTTTAGTTTTTTACTGGATTTAAGAATGTACTTTTCTTCTTGGATGTTGTGATTCTAACATTATACTTTGCTTATATAACATTTACTCTGTGTTAACGTGCTTTTTTAAAAATGCAGCAATGGATCAGACACTGACCACACCCTAAATAATGATCATTAATAAATCTGGACTTGATGAGAAGAAAAGGGATCAGCAATTCATGTTTGGATCTTGGGAATACCCTGCTAAGAAAAGCAGGCTGACTTAGGACTTTACTTTGAAATCAATACTTTCAATCAATACTACAAAATGACGTCTTTGTCATTTTCTTTCTGTAATTAGTTTTTGTTTTCTTTAAATAGCTATGATTTATTTGCTTATATTGCTTTGTCAATTTTACTTTTGAAACGTACTGTGCAAAATAAAGCTCATCATTATCCCATCAACAGATGACAAAAGAAAAAGAAAATTCTCCCAATCAATTGAGAAAACAAAAAAAGTTAATTCACTTTTTTTTGTTAATTGCTTTCTTTGTATTAAATATAGACTTGATTGAGTGTAATTGTATCTTTTGTGCTTTTTACTGCTTCACCAGCACGTTTCTATCATTACTTACCAATGGCTTTTCACTTTGTGCACAGCACTTAATGTCCGACAATTGTGAGTACAGCAACAAGTTGGCAACATGGGAATTTTGAGGGAACTTCTTCAACTGTCCATGTTTGTAGTTCTCTGCTCTTCCTGGTTCAATATGTATGTTGATATAAGCGCTGATTCTGTTGTAAGTTGCCTGTCTGAACACTGCTGTTGTGTGTGCAAAGTGAGCTCACAAATAGGCTTACCGTCTTCAGTTTCATCACTCCCAAAGTGTCTCCTGTAGCAGAGCATGATCTCCAGGTTGTAACACTTATAAAGTGCTGTCAGGACTCCCAGCAGCAACAATATGACCCCAAGACCACCAGCCAACTCCAGACGATACATATCTACAGTCAGAAAGATACAGCACAGGCAGGAGTAGGAAAGAAATCAATGAGATTTATATCAGTTATTGTTCAAAGGATCACTGACGGCGAGGTAAAAACAAAATAATTATATATTTCCCCAAAATGTCAGACTTTGAACACTGTATAAATGAAGCTCAGGTTTCTTTCTGCTGATTTTCTTCTGTGCTTTTTACAAACTGGTTTGCTCACGTCTGAGTATATGAAATCAATCTACAACATTTTGACTTCAGGAAATATAAAAATGAAAACTTAAATTACCTTCAGATTGGTACATTTTCTTAATCAGTGACTAAGACGGAAACTCATTCCCTCACACAAATAAACATTCAGACAATTGATAGTTGGCGATGATTTTTTGATGAATCACAACCGTATTAAGAATCTTTGTTATCAGTCTGCCAATAAAGCACACTGAATTGAACTGAACTGACTGAATGAGGCACAAAAAGACAACACACACATACACACACACACACACACCACTAAACCAGGCGTGTAAGACATGTTAACATCTGTGAAACCACAAAAACAAGCGGGCTGTCAGGAGCTAATTAATTAGTAGCTAATTATTAATGTTTCATCTGATTATGTAGAAATTCACTTTGGACTCTTCTACAGGGAGGTCAGAGGTCAAAGGAATATCACAGTAAAACATTTAATTAAAGCTCCAAGTATTTGGATGTCAACGTTCAGTGAAATGACTCCCTGTTATGTGAAGGGGTTGTTAGAAGTGCCAATTCAACTATGAGCTAACAGACCACTCTGCAGCTCTGCGCGGCTTCAGCAGCTCAGTCATTGCTTTGGTTCATCGGCCCATATGGTTGAGCCAAAGTCAAAGCCAAACATTTAGCAAAGCCAAGGAAAGCAAGACATTTTAGTGTAAAATTGGCAGACCAATCCAGAGCTAAAACACCAGTGAATATAGGACTTGCATTAAAGTGGTGGCAAAAAGGGGGCTTTTGAGATACCCATGATGCTCTGTTTCTGCTGGATACGTAAGTAAAGTAAACTTATCAGCCATAAGTACTTAGTAAGTTTATTTTAGAAAATGACGGCTAATTGATGTGAGTTTGTTTTACAGTTTTTCTGCACTCTTGTCCTGGTTCTTTCCAATACTGCGTACTGCAATCAAGCTTTAAAGCGAGCCTATGTAACTTTTACTGAACAGTGGCCACTGTGGCCACAAGTGGCAACTATAGGAGAAAAACGCTCAAATGGAGTGACAACAATACAACAAGTAGAGTCGTAAAGTCATCAAACTGACTCAATAAGATCAGTTACACAGCAATATCTATCTTTATTACTAGCTTATTAACATTAGCTAACATTAGCCACCATAAGCTACTGGTCATACCAGACCAAGTAAGACTGTAGCAGCAAAACCCTTGGGGGTATTAATTTATTGCTTGTGAAATAAACATTTAATTTGTAAAAAGAAGAATGTGTCATTCAAATGTACCAGCCTCGCTTTAACGGCAGAATTTTCCCTTGACAGAAGATTTTTCGGTTGAAAAAAAATGCTATAGGAAATTATCGTATATGTACGTATAGGCATGTATAACTGCAATTCCAGATGGTTACCTTTGAAACATGCCTGTGCATTGCTCTTTATTGGAGATTGGGAAGTTAACCCAATTCATATTTGCCAAATCAATCAGTTATACCTCAAGCTTTTTGTCTTGTAAAAGTAAAGCATAGACCTTACAGAGCATTCATCTCACCTTTGTGCGGCTTGTCCAAGCACGCTTTCGCCATCTTCATCACCGCATCATAGTGCGACAAGCCAAACTGGGCTCTCATAATATGAGAGCGGTGTGTCAGCAAAATTGTAACCACAGATGTGGTGTGTTTTTCCTGTCAGCCACAGGTGGCAACAATGAGCCTGTTCTGGCTGCACTCAAAAACATATTTGGACAAGCCACACAAAAGTGAGCTGTATCCTTTTTGGAAGTGTTTTCAAACTACATGTTTCAAGATAAAAGAGAAAAGGCTTCAAGGATGAGAACTAAAAGATTGCTTTGGCAAATGTGCAATGGGGAAATGATCCCAACTCCAATAAAGAGCAGCGCACAGCTGCTTCCCTAAACTTTTCAATGGGAAGCATCCGGAAGTGTCTTCAACACAGTGAATGAGACAGCTGCAGACGAGGCTGGTATCACTGCAATTTTATAGTTTGCATATATGTTGGTTTGTGTGGTCATTGTTGAAATATATTGATGATGCTTTATGATGCAAGTGTTTGGTACTCTCATGGTGTAAGTTAAAGGCCATTAATTCAAACTGTAAATGACAAAAATAGATAATAGACAAACCACCTGTGTAACTCTGTATTTTACAGACCTGCAGATTATAAGTTAGCAAAACACACAAAGTCAGCCGCCTCAGCACAAAGTATGTTGCCTTGACTGAGAGAGACAGATGACCTCACGTCAGCATGTTAGACACACACACATACACACATACATGATCTCAGATTGTGTGTGTGTGGTGTGCGGAAATTAATGATAGTGCTATCATAGGCAATATGAGTGTATGGGAGATTAATGGAACATGGCTGGTGAATGACACCATGGGAAACATGATCTATTACTATCTCACTCACACACACACAAAAACACACACACGCCAACTCATCTCGTTCCTATGACTTTTCCCGGAACCACTTCATTTTAAAACGAGCGTTTATTGATTTTCCAAGTCATGGCAGGGGAAAGCAACTGTAACCACACGTTGCTGTAGAGCATGAACTTATGCTGAGTGATGAGGAATGTTCATTTTATTTCTTCTGATTATCAATGCAGCATAACTTCTTTCAAATCACTTCTTAAAACTTAAAAAAAGAAGCTTTTTATTAATGCTAGCACATCATTATATTACCAACATGTCTTATCTGTTTTATTATTATTATTTTCGTGTTTATCTTATATTACTGTTGGGCATTATTATTATTATTGGGTATTATTCTAATTGTCTGATGTTATTTGCCTCATCCCAGTCCTGAAATGGTTTAATTTGGGTTCAGCCATGTAAAGCACTTTGTAACTGATTAAATAAAGTATATTAGTATTATTATCCATCCATTCATCCATTCATTATCCACATCCGCTTATCCTTATAGGGTCGCGGGGGGCTGGAGCCGATCCCAGCTTATTAGTATTATTGTTACAAGTGAAATTGTTTTAACTAAACAATATCCCCCAAGGCCCGAGGTCAGACCTACAGTATTAGCAGGTTTTTGTTGCCACTTGGGAGCACAGCACCACCTACTGTTCTGGTTTACTGTCACATGTAATTATCCAAGGAGAGGAGAATACTATCTCCCACTATCATATACTTTTGCTTGGCTTTTCTAATCTCATAACTACTTTTTTTTAAATGAATGACAACATACAGCGTGTACTTCCCCCCTCCAACATTTAAGTCACAGATTAATATCACAACAGTCAAGTGAAGAGCGTCAGCGCTAGACAGAAAGAGCCAGGGCTATCATGCAATTACAAGTTTGAAGTTTTGCTGTATGGAGATTTTATGAACTGCTTCAAAGAGTAGATACAAAAGGTACAAAAAGATTCAAAAGTTGTGATACAAACTGTCTTTATTTCTCTGTCCAGGGATTATAATGTTAAACATTTAACCTGTGTCAGACTTGAAGAACCTTGTTTGATGAGTACAGCTGAATCGTTAGTTCCTTTATTCTCCTGTCAGTTTAGTGATAGTGTGTCATAGCAACATTCAGTCTGACTTACACTGCCTGTATGTCACAGTGTGAACACTCCCTCTTACGTCTTACTGCTCATTTGACATTTCATAGAAACGTAACTCTATTTTTAGGTATTTTGTGCTTTCTTATTGGTGCAGATTAAAAATCAAAACTAAAGTCTACTACTTAGAGCACATTTCCATATGAATTTGTGCCGTGCCATATTTTAAATATTGTAGCACATATCATATTTAAAAATGTTGCACTTGTTAGGGCGACATTTAACTCAGCATCTCATGCATGCTATTAGCCACCTGAGGACAGCTCTTTAAAACCTGAGAATCCACCTTTTTCTTGTTGTAGCATCAAACTGAGTGACATTTTAAGGACCAAACTTAAAATGTAAGGCCTTCTGGAAAATATACTTGAAATTAGCTAATATTGGTGGGTTTTTTTCTTTGAAATAAACTCCCATAATGCACCTATCTTTTTATTTATCACCACTGTAAATAATCTGTCTGAAGTTACCGCATTTCACCAGTAGACGTCTCTCCAACTCTACGCTGGGCTGCTACACCACCTTTACTTATACACAGACACTATATAGTATAAGGAGGTGGGACAGCGACAGAGTGGGGACAAGGGAGGGAGAGATGGAATGGCGGTCCGAGGGGGGAAGAAAAATAGTGAAATTGAACTAATTGCCAAATATTTGCTCTACAGTGAAGTGAACTCCGATTGCTTTCATTAGTAATGAGACACATTTAGAAACCTCCGCTTCGCTCTCCCACCCCCCGCCTCCATCCATCCCTCTCTCCTGTGTTCCTCGCTTTGTTCTCCCCCCTCACTCTATCACCACTCCCCCCTTCATCTGTCTTTCTCCGATATTTTCCATTAGTAATGAGTCGCTTGCTGCTGTCTCCTGATTTCAGTGCACAGGAAAATGGGTGCAGAATTTGAATGGTGAATTTTAAGTATGCTTTTCACTTATCGGACATGAAAAGAGTAGTCAACAGTAATGGTGGTGGTGGTGGTGGTGTCTGCATGTGTGGGGAGACAGACACCACCTTGTTGAATTCCACAGCCTTTACTGTCTTTTTGTCCTTTAGTTTTCCATTTTCTTCCACTGGCTTTATAAAACGTACATTTAGCATCTGTTGCCAAAGCAATTTGTCAACATTAATGATTATGAAATAAATAAAAAAAATAGCCTTTAAGCTCATCTCCCATCTGTCTCATCTGTCAATTTGGAACCACCCTGAGATGCAGTTTCTTGATGCAGGGCCTTCAAAGACATTTGAACATCTACAATTCCATGACAACTGGGCAAACTCTATCTGCCGATGAAGATCTTGTGATATGATCGAAAGCTCCAGAAAGGCTTGTAAATGGACCTTGTGATAAGATAAATATTTTCCACAAGTGCTGGAGATGAAGTGAAGATTAAGTAAATTTACACTTTCAAATTTCAAGTTTCTCATATCTGGATAAAATCTGGGTGAGATTTAAGGTAATTATAGATTTTAAGACACAAATCTGATCTCATCTATCTTGTTTCTTCTAGGCTACAAGCAAACTTGCTCAAGCCCCACTCTAGTCCGAAGGTTGGAGGCTGATGCATTTACACCTTTTCAACATCTGGCTAGAATGCATCTTAAACCCCCCACCTGAGGTGGTTTGAGCAAGCAGATTGATCAACCCTTCTTGAATGCTTCTTGGGTGCTTCTGCTCTTGGCTTTTTTGATATGCAGTAGCTCTCCGATCGGTCGTTGACTACATATAAATGGGGTCGAAGGGAATGAGTGACGTCTTTCTAGAGTTCCTGTCTGTCTGTCTGTTTGTCATTTTCTCTCAATCCCTCCTCTCTCCTGCCAGCTCTTTCCCTCTCCTCCATTCCTCTTTCTAGTAAGACTCCCGTCATGGTGGCTGAAGGCAGCTCTTTCTGCTCTGTCAGTTACAATAAGTGGATGTGTATGGTGTGTGTGTACTGTCGGTGTGTACGTCTGCGTGAGTGCATGCGTGCAACATAGATAGATCAGCCCCATTACCTTGGGTCATTGCAGGGTGAAAGCACACCCTAATTCAATCACACACACAGTGCATGAAATCAAGCTTTGATAACTTGTGCTAACTTAAGATAACTTGTGCTTTGTTTAGGCTGTCATGTTGTGTTCAGGCACCCGAATGTGACCCTATTAGCTTCAAGACTTCAGGCCAGGAGGCGCCAAAACGGTCTGCTAGCTAGTTAGCCCGGCTAGTGAACTTTTAAAAAAGTAGCCTATAATACTAGAGATGGAAATTAAAAATGACTTTGCTTATTTGAATGATTATTTTCAGTTCAGTTCTAAGGTTAATAGTATCTGACTGTGTAGACTTTTTTTAAACACATCACACAGAGTTTAGTTCAGTCTCTTAAACTAGGCAAAACTACAAAACTAGGCCCATATAAGCAGTTTATTTGGTTAAATTTTCAGCAACCACCTATCTCCAAAAGAGATGTCACATCATGACTGTGTCTGCAACTTATGCGGGCTGTCAATACGTCTTTTAACCAGAAAGGAACATCTGTGTATCATGACTGAGCTGACAACAGTGTGAGTGGAGCTCCACTGCTAAAAGCTACTGATTCAGTCAGTGACATTAGTGATGCCGTATACTCAGTTCAGCTTAATAATTCAGTGTTAAAAATACACTGAATGAGTCTAGCCTACGCCACAAATTTGGAAGTTTGTTAGTGAATTTTTAAGAATTTGAAGTGGTGAGAACACACAGCAAAACAATATGTTTCCCCATAAGATCATTGCCTCCTGTGCTCCCTTTTGAATACCTTAAAGCTGCATTAATTGATTTGTTTGGCCACCTTATGGCAGCAAAACAAGCTGTAAACACAATATTGACCTACTATCTCCTTATAAAGTTGTTCTGGCAAATGTGTTAGCAAACTGAACCAAAACAATAAAAGTGTAGGCCATAAAACCAAAACAATGAGCTGAAAGAGGCTAAAATGCCCCATACAGCAGAGTTGGGCGATAACTCTCTGTAGGTTAATATAAAAACACTGATGAGTGCAGATATACAGTGTGTGTGCACTGTGATGAGTGATAGTTAGCCACTAGCCAAAGTAATAAAGTATAACACACTTTGACAGATACGTTTTTAAATTATTATTATTTAAATGAATGTTGCTATTGCCTCTTCTTACTGTGATTAAGACATGCTTTGTTGTTACTCCCTCATCACCTCAGAACCGGTCCTGATTGTTCACCGGTTTCTGATCCAAAATATTTAAAAGTGCAGGCAATGTCATTTATGGCTCAACGTTTTAAATATATTTGAAAATACCCTGACACTTCCTCTCAAAATCATGCCAGGACAATGTAGTTTTAGTTGTAATGAATCTTCTTCAGCTGGCTCTCTCTTAGCATCTGAAAATACACTGGTGTTTTGAGGAGGATGATAAAATAAAGTTTGCTCAAAAAAAAACCCCCAAAGTGCTTACAAATGAGCTAAAATCCTTCTTAGGTAGACAGAATAATGGCACTAAAATGCGCTGTAGGTGGTGAGTTACACTGAATGGGGACTCTTTTCCAGGTTAAAGCTATTATCTCCTGCTCATTTCCTTTAAATCTATTCTGATCACAGAGCAGGAGATATAGATAAAGAGAAGCAGACAAGGAGGAGTTTTAAGCTTTGGGACACCTGAGATGTGGATTGTGCAAAAGTGGCTGCAAAAAGTGCTTTGTGCCAATACTCAAATATCTAACTGCTGTATTGTTAAATTGAGAAATAAATGGGAGGAAAAGCAGGAAAAAGACAAAAAGGAGATGAGGAGACATAAAGGAGAAGGAAGGCATGAGTGTAACGACTTTCAGAGCAGCCGACTTCATTTAGGCTACATCCACACTAATACGCTGTTTTAAAATGAAAACGCTCTCCATACACACGAGTGGTTCATTGCCGTTTCAGATATAATCTCCGTCCATACTACATGCCTGAAAACGCAGTCAAGGCTGATGTTGTTTGTTTTCTTCCGGAAAAAAAAGGGTCATGTGCAAGGGGTGTGATGAATCAGGAAAAGACACGTCGTAGCTGACAAGACCCAATCAGGAGGCAAACATGGGTGTCTGTGTCATCATTTTAAAATGTCTCCGTCTCCGTCTGTCCTCCCTAAAAGGCAATCCCGGAGTTTTCAAATTAAAACGGGGTCAGCAGCGTTTTCAAAGGTCTCCGTTTTAGGGGTTATAAAACGCTGGAGCAGTGTGGACGCTAGGCGTAAACGTAGCAAAAGCTATGCGTTTTAAAATAAAAACGTAGTGTGGATGTAGCCTTATACTGTATATATATATAAAGGACACACAAAACACCTACAGTACAGGGACAGTACTCCATCATCCACCCTAATCCAAAAGAGGGCTCACACACATTTTGCTGGATTTTAGGGAGATGTCATTTGAAGCTACACACAGAAAACACTCTGCTGCTGTAGGCAGAGCTGACAGAGATACTTTCAACATGTACTGATACTGAAGTATTCCACTGTGTGTGTATGTGTTCCTTTATACTGGACTGTATGTGTGTATGGTAAAGTGCCCTACATGTACCTCATATACAGGACCATGCTTTAAACAATCCCATTACACTTAATGCCTCCCATGAGGGGAGTGTGTGTGCGTGTTTCTGTGTATATGCGTCAGGTCTGATCACACACACATGCACACACATAAACAGCCTACTGCTTTAGTGTAAATCTTTGTACATAAACACACACACGCATACACACACACACACACACACCGTTTCCTGTATTTATCTAGGTAATTACAGTGTGAAGTACTGACGACCCTGAACTTCCCATCCTGACCCCCTCTGGAGGAGTGTGTCTGTGTGATCCCATGTGTATGTGTGTGTGTGGTTGTGCCTGTGTGTGAGAGTCCCCAGAGTGCTAGTTAAGTATAGTAAGATAGATTTGACACCCAAGGCATTCAGCACAAGTCAGACGGGGAGAGAGAAGACCTGTTTTTAGTCCTCCGCTCTCTCCTCATGTCTCTTCTGTTCTCTTTTTCTCTTCACTTCGTCTCTCCCAATTTTCTCATACACCCCTCACCTTCCCCATCTTTATCTCTCGGTCTGCTCTATTATTTCTCCCTTGTTCTCCATTTTCTTGCCATCGTTCTGTCTCCAGTCGTTTCTGTGCCTGTTTATCTCTTCAAACGTTCCCCCAATTCTCCCTGTCCCTGCTTTTCTGCATTACATACATTTATTTCATATAGTGGGCATTCAGGTGGCTCTCTTTTCCACTGAGATTTGAGGTAACAGAGACAATTCATCTCCTCCTCCTGCGCTGTTTGGCTATTCTGTTTCTCTTGGCCTCTGACTCAACCAAGCCCGTTCTCCCTGCTCATCAGATGGAAGGCAAGATACCGCAGGACTGCTGCAAATGTTTTAAAAAGGGAGCTGTGCCCTTATGCATTTTTCAGCTGAATATTTAAAGTGGTAACTATGAGAGCCTGTGTTTTTTATTTTGTCTCCATCTGTGGTGCTCAGCTCTCTTTGCTGTGGTGTTTTTTCACCACGCTTTCTGGAGATCACCTGTCAATCAAACAGAGTGTCCAGTATTGTAACATCTCTAATTCTCTTGGATTTTCAGTTTGAGAGTCTATATATGTGGTACTATTTTCTTTCTGTCAGCTGTTTACAGTTTCACCCGATTGCTTACACACTGAAAGTGAATGCTTAGACAAAAGCATCAAAACCTTTAACTTTTATAACCATGCTTTAAACAAAGGCACCAAAAGTACAAACACATTTTCTGCTTTGTACTTTGTTTGCAACACTGCAACATACTTCTTGCAAAACACTACACACTGTTTTTTACATTAGACACGTTGTTCATGAATGAAATCTCTTGCAATTATTGGGAAAGTACTTCTATTCAAAATGCAAAACAAAAATACCTGATACTGGCAACACACACACACATGAAAACACTCATACACTAAATGAACACCAATCAGTCTGAGCCTTAGCACTACAAATAGACCTCAGGTAAGCTCACCTCTTCTGTGAGAACTTTGCAAACAGTGAAAGCGAGAGGAAGAGGATGAGAGAGAGGACTGGGAGGAGGAGGACAAGAACAAAGAAGGGGACCAGGCAGTAGACAGAAACATATTTCCGATATTGTATTGATTACGGTACTGTAATTCTACTCATCTTTGTGTTTTGTTGTTGTTCTAAAAACCTACAATGGCAAAAAAATAAGTTGAATTTTTTTTTTTCTGAAGCCTTTCTATTTTTGTGTTCATTGAAATGTGAGTAGATGTACAGTACTGGAACAATCTTTCACAGAAGCCTGTATGAGAAAATGAAAAAGGTATGCAAAGTACTAAAGACAGCAGTGTTTTGTATAAAGTGCATCTGTGTGTTGTTGCTGCTTTAAAAGAGTAATTCACACGCTGCATGTGTGCATCATTTTGTTGCAAAAATGCCAGTCTGAAAAAGGATAGGTGGAGGATAGGTTAGGTTTCATTTAGACATAGAAGTGAGTTGATTGTATCCAAGTGTTGTGTCTTATTTGGCTTGTGTGCAGAGTTTTGACATGATGAGCCAAATTCCACAACGTGTGTAAGCAATCTGCAAAAACTGTAAGAGAAGCTACCCAAATGTTTGAAATTAAGCTTTGGAAGAGATTTGCTGACAGCACACCTTTAAAGTCTTAATTATCTTGGAAGATGTTCATATCCACAAATATTTACTGGGCCATAAAAGTAGCATCAGCTCCTGAGCTGGAGGGATATTCCTTGTTAACATAATCATAAAGGGAAATGGAATATGTCCCAGGTAACTAGAGCAGATACGGTTTTATATTTAGCAAGTCAGGGTAAAAAATAAAGCACTGCTTTTGGGATAATCCACTGTGGAAGCTTTAAATCCAGAACTAGAGGACTTGTTTACTTTACTATTTAAAAGTAAATTATCTGTGAATAGAAATGACTGTTCCTTTAGTTCATGTTTAACCTGCTTAGAGGAAAAGTTTGACATTTTGGGAAGAGTTACAAAATGAAAAGATTGATACCACCATGTCCTTGCACTAAGTGTGGAGGTACAGCCAGGAGGGGATTAGCTTCACTTAGCATAGCATAAAGACTGGAAGAAGGGAGGAATGAACACGCTGTATGTTGTTTGTTTAATGAGTACATAAACAGAAATGTAAAAATGAGCTGAAGGCTTACTTCTTCCTAGTGACCAGCAGCTAGGTGGAGTGACGTCACTTTTACTTTTACAATGGGCTAATTAGTGAACTTTAGAGCTGTTGGTAGGCAACTTTTTGAACGTTGGAGGGAGCCAGGGAGCTAGCTGTTTCCAGTTTTTATGCTAAGATAAGATGATTGCCTCCTGGCTCTAGCTCTAGCTCCATACTTGCTATCAATATTTTTGTGTTACTCTCAGAAAGCAAAAGTGTATTTCCCATCATTTCTAACATTCATTGAAGAATTCATTCAAATAAATAATTAAACTCATTGACATCAGTACAATGGTTTAGTTCTCAATTTTGAGTTGGTTAGGTAATGTTTTCATTCCAGGATTAACATGGCTTCAAAAGGTATCACAAATAGATACTATAATTGACAACCTTTCTGAAGTCACTTTGATCTTCCCAAAATAATTTGCTCTTGTATAATGTGTAAGTTTATCTTCTTTTGCAACAGAAAGCAGCCATGGGGTGCCACAGGGATCTGCTCTAGGTCCCATCCAATCTCGGAACCTGTCGAGAATTTAGCCTCTGGGGGCAACGGCCAGTATTTTGGGGCTGCCGGTGTAGCCAATGGATATTAGGGTAATGGAAAACGGATATCAGGGCCAAGGACTTCCTCTTCTGTGTGCCAGTCATTGTTTACAGTCTGATTAGTAATCTCCAAACCAATCGGCTATTGTCTGACAACTTGAATGCAGTTGAACTTTAAGAAATCTAATAAAAACCTAATCTCTAGGGTGCTGAGATTCATAAAAAGCTAAATCGCCATCAGGCGACAACCGATGGATTCCAATATTTCGGCCAATGCGTTCCACCTCTTTTTCTCTCCAGACTGTTTACCTGCAAGCAACCAAAGCCCACTCAAACGTTGTTGGTTAATACTACTTGGACTACAAACGGAAACCAGAACACTTCCAATACCAAAATCTTGTTCCTTGCCTACAGATTGTGAATTCATATGCAGATATCTGTTTATAGAGATTAGGCCCCATCTAACATCCCATGTCCTTTCTTATACATTGTGTTTTTACTTAAGTGCTATATAAACAATTTTTTGGGTGATGATGATGCTGTTGATTTAGTAGTACAGACACAACAACAAATTTGAACCATATGCTGCTGTTTTCTCTACATTTGAGGCACCTCTTTGATTCTATCTAACTACAATGGGAGGAAGGGAGGGAAAGAGAAAGAGAGTAATCTACCTTTCTTCTGCAGTATAGCACTCCCGCTGCGCTTCCCTATGTGGTTCTCCACATAGCAGGTGTAGTTGGCCAGGTCTCCCTCCTCCACAGCATCAAACGTTAAGGATAGCTGCACCTCCTTTTCCCCTAAATGCTCCCTCAAAATCCTGGACAAACACACAAAGAGAAGACAATCGTCACAGACAGCAGGAACGTCTCTTTGTCCCCAAATGTACTTCTTAAAAAAAAAAAAAAAAATCTTTTAAGGAAGACAAGGAGAACACAAAAATGTATGAAACATTGGATGAATTAGCTGGAGTTTTCTCCCAAATTACTTAATTAAAAAATAACCTACAAGAATGAAAATGAGAGACGCAAGAGGAGGGGGAGAGGGAGTGAGAGAACAGGGAAAGAAGTAAACAAGTGTAAATCTTAGAGACAGGGGAGGTCCATGTCTCCTAAATTACTCCACCCAAAGCTGTGAAAGGAGAAAGAGGATAATAGGAGAGAAGGGAAAAGAGGCAGAGAGTGAGGAGAGGAGAAACAGTGGAGCAGTGTGGATTATAGAGCAGATGAAAAGGGAGGACAGAGGGAGCAAGGAGGCATGTGTAGAAAACATTGGAGACAGCTGGAAAAAGCCTCTCTCCTTATGGTGAGGTCATACTCCTCTAAAAGCCT
This sequence comes from Maccullochella peelii, assembly GCA_002120245.1. Lineage (NCBI taxonomy): Eukaryota > Metazoa > Chordata > Actinopteri > Centrarchiformes > Percichthyidae > Maccullochella > Maccullochella peelii. Next base: position 56,522 of record LKNJ01001565.1, on the reverse strand, counting down.
GTGAGGAGGAGGAAGAGAGGGAGACTGAACTGATGTTTGGGTCACAACGTGCACCTTTAAGCCTGACTTGAGGTCAGATTCAGCCATAACCAGTGATGTCTGAGATCAGACTAACTGTGCTGACATGGCAAATTCAGAGCAGTCAGGACAGATGGTGCATTAGCACAGGTTGGGAAATTTACGTTTCCATTCCGCTTAATGTGGCTGTAATAGTGGAAACCAAAAAGGTAATTTCATTTAATATATTCTAATTTCATTTAGATGACTGATTATGTTATTATTAATATTGTTCTATATTTGAATGATTGAAATTATTTCATATCTTAATTTGCAATTACTGTAAGTCACATATGGTCATATCAAAATTTCGGTTCATATTCATTGTTGTTATTTATATTAACATTTCATGTGGCTTTAAAACTACACCACTCTCAAAACTCGAGTAGCCCATTTCAACATGTGGAGAAATCCAAAGTCTGACAAACCTGTTGTATGTAGAATCATAGAATAACCACAGTCATGGCTGATAAGCTGTGGAGTGAACGGTCAATTTAAATGACAGTTGACCATGTCTTTTACCCAAACACTCTTGCTATTAACAAAATCTATTCAGTGGTTCAGACAGAAAGATTATTTTAAAAGCCAGTGTCTTTTGAAGTGAACTCAAGTGTCAGTGTCTAATACTTGAGTAATCACAGTTTGAACCTCAGAGGAAATTGTCATTGACTGTGACAGGACCAGATAAAATGTGCATGAGGAGTGTGAACTAAGACAAATTTGGACAGGCTTGTGTCTGCAGCCAGCATTACATTTTTGGATTAAACAACACAGTCCAGGGAAGTTTGAGTTTCACAGTTTGATTAAGATATACAGTAAGAACCACAGCAAAAATGGGGTATCAGACCAAACACAAGCAATAATTACAAATTGTATTTACTGTGTGTGTTGCAACAGGTGATGTTACATATATATAAGCCTTTTTAAAGAATGGCTTAAGTCAAGTCTGTTCCACGAAAAATGTAAAGACCACATAATGTTAGGAATGAAATGCTCCCTCTAATAAAAACCTATCAAAAGGATTACATGTTCAATTTGCATGATGAAGTGGCTGAATTCAAAGTGAATGAAAACCCTGCACAGTTTAAATTTAGAGATTTACAGGTTATCAAAAGAAAATAATTAATAAATAAATAAAATAAAGGAATTAAAGGGGCAAAAGAGCATCAGATGACTAAAAAAGAAGAAAGAAAGAGAGGTACAATGGAAATATTCCTTCTCTCCACCAGCTGAGTTCAGCCTGGCTTAGCTGTGTTATGGGGTGGTTTGGTTTGAATTTATAGTGACTGGCCAAACCAAACCAGCAGACAGCAGGATTTTGGAAATAATGAGCATATCCCGTGCAGAATCAGCATTAGTGTCAGAAAACAGACCAGAGAGGCCACAGAATTGTGTTATTCTTTCTCTTTGACCTACAGTAGTCCAGACTGGGCAGATTCTAAAACACACAAGAGTTGAACCACACGGAATTTGGCATAGTCCAAACATGGCAAGCAGAGATGAGGCAATGTGTAGTAGTTTCATGTGGTTCTGTTGGTAATTCACCATGAAAAAGAACTGTATCTGTCACTTGAGGCTTTAAGTGCTAGTAAAGAATTGTGACACGAACACTTTTAGTATGGGTGGTCGCTGCGGGAATTGAACTCCTAACCTTCTCAATATGAATGATTTTCTCTACCGGTTTAGCAACAGAGGAGCAGAACAAAGCAGTAAAATTGGAATTTTATTATTATAAAATTATTATTATTATGGTCAATATTAGAAAGAGAATTATGAAATAAAAAATGTCAAAGGTTCCTGAAGAAATACACCAAATGACTGGGATCACCTCTGTAAGTGTATTTTTTCCTCTTTCTTGTTCTTCTCCCCTGTGTGTTAGTGGTTTTAAGTGTGTGCATCACTCTGATGTCTACTAGGACAGAGCATTAGAGGTCACTGTCAAAAGCAGTGACTTGCTAAAATCCTTGATTAAAAACACATCACTTCCTCTCTTCCTTTTTCACACCTTCCCTCAAATAACTCTCCATACCCACCCCCTGCCCGCTTCAGACCTGTTTTCTATTTCCTCTTACCTCCCTCCATTTCTCTCTGATCTATAACTCGAATGCTGTCTTGACGTCTACTATTAAATACTTTCACGTGAATTACACGTGAGTAGTGAATAGTTATTTCTTCTGCTCATCTTTTCATCACTTTAAACCTAGGTGAGATCTCCCTATGTCATGCTCATGAAATCCTAATGTGATTAAAAACTTAAAGCAATCAATAAAAGTCACACTTGGCTATTCTTTGACCAACAACCTCCTCTTCTCACACTCTGGTCATCTTCGTATTCAAATCCTCCTCAATCTCACTACTTCTTTTGACACCATCAACCTCACCATTCTTCTCTCCTGCCTGGAAACCTACCTAAATATCACTGGTACTGCCCTCACCTGGCTGAAGTCATTAAAAGACAAGGTAGTTAGTTAGTTCAGTACTTGGTCCTCTCCTGTTCATCCTCGCCATGCTGCCATTCGGTGTTATTATCCATCTTCATTGGTCTCCACTTCCACTCCTACGCAGATGATATCCAGCTCTTCATATCTACTATCCATCACTACTACAACTCAAAGCACCCTGACCAACTGCCTCACTAAATCAATGGTGCAAGCCAACTTTCTAAAACCGAACTCTGACAAATGATATGATCATCATTGGTCCCAAAAGGTCTCACCAAAACCATGCACGTCTCTGTCACCATTAACAGCTCCACTCTGTCTCCCTCCCCTCACATCCGCAAACGCAGAGCAATCTTTGACAATGACCTCTCATTTGAACACAAACCACATGACAAAAACAACAACAACAACAACAACCCCAGCTTATTAGTTCATACTGAAGATATAACTCTTTAAAAATGCCTAACAATTGTGGTCTTTAATTTAAAAAAAAAAAAGCTAAATAAATTCCTACAACAGCAATATCTGACTCATGTTTTAATAACCTTTAGTATATCCCAAACTCTGGTGCTTGCTTGCTCACTTACTCCCCCACTCATGGCCACCTCACTCCAGTCCTAAAACACCTCCAGTGGCTCCCTGTCCCACAACAGATTCAATTAATTCATTCACTTGACTTACAAAGCCCTCGATAACCAGCTCTCCTCCTACCATACCTCACTGACCTTCTACATTGCCACAGTCCTTAATGTGACCATATTCATGTTTTCATAAAAAAACATATTTTTAAAAAGTATTTTTTCTCCTACCTCTATTATCATGGTGAAACCGTCTCTGAAACAACATTTAGGTGACTAAAACGCTCCATGGAAAACTAACACTGGCATTTTTAGATAACTGAAAAAGTGGAGACAGTAGCAACTACTAATCTTCACTGTTACAGGTACAAGCTTTGGTTAAAAAAACCCAATAAAACAGTGAGGCTTTGACAGCAGTTGGATTCGATAGCTAATGTGAATTTCAAACAGCTAAGAAAAGTCCCTCCACACCACTAGACAGAAGGAAGCTCTGGCCCAAGTGGAAATATGGGAATTACGAATTCATTGTACATGAACAAACAATGAAGTATGATCGCTGACTTGCAGAAATGTTGATTGGCTGCAGACAGCACTGAAGCCGTGCCAACAACTGCAGTAAAAGTGATGATACTGCTCATATAGATTATGTTGGTGGTGTGCCTGGGCATGTTTTGACAAAAAACACTAATCCTTGATAGCCTGTAATTACACCTTCCAAAGACAGGTGCAGATTTTCACAAGGAGAGCACTTGAAGGCTAACACTGTGTCTCAAATCGCGTACTTCTGTACTTACACTTGCTATTTTGAGTGCATAAGTGCGTTCACACTGACAAGTATGGCAAAATGCAGTGCATTATTAGTACCCGGATGGTGTATTCATAACGGTCAGAAAGTTGAGTGTGGAACGATGCACACTTCTCATCCTCACTGGTCGCCATCTTGGCTACGTAGCGGAAAGGGAGGCACCACCAACGTATGGAAATGGCGGCTGCTGTTACGATTGTTACGGCTAAAAGTAAAAGCATGTTCATTTTTATTCATTTTTTAATCAAATAGAATTGAAGTCAAATAAACAAACGAGCTGGTGTACGGCAATCGTGGTAAAATGTCGGCGATAATGCTCCACCCGGTTGCACTTCGGCATTAAAAAGAAGAAGAAGAAGAAAAGGTCAAATGTTGTGATCATCATTTCCGGTAAGTGCTGAACAGCCGTGTTCGATTTGAGACACTACCCTGTCAAAATTCCGACACTACACAAGTCAGTACATAGTGTACGCAGTGTACTGCATGTAAATGTACTAATGGAAGTACGCGATTTGAGACACAGCATAAGTGTGGAGAAGAAGTCTGAAACTTCCTGTCCGTCACACATGTTCACAGCTGGCCCCTCTCTCTAGGTGGTGTAGTAATAACGAGGTGAGAGTGTCAAAAGTTCTCTTGCATACTGCAAGTAACAAGAATGGGCAATTACGGGTTATCACACTATCATGGAGGCCACGAGACAGTATTGGATCCTATGCAAACAGATAGGGACACACAGTCCAATGGCCAGTGCTGCAGCAGGATTAGTGATCAGCTAAACGTGGACAGATTAATGTGCATCACAGCAGGAGTCTGTCTGCTGTAGTGTGACTGTTGAATTTGGAGTAGTGGTGTGATTGGATCAGAGGTGGCCAGAGGACTGGACTGAAAGATGGAAAATTCATCAGGCAAAGGTTAATTTAATACCACGGGGCATGATTATTTTCAAGTTTAAACACTCATACTCATGCAAGTTCCTGCTCTCTTTATCTTCAACACTACTTTCCCAGGAGTGAACATTTTCAGAGGCCACTGAGTGGCTTAGTGGTTACAGAGCCCATCCTTCAAATGGAGAACCAGGATTCAAGCAGGTCAGCAAGCAGCCCTCCTGCTGAAGTGTCCTAGAGCAGGACGCTGAAGCCCTACCTGCTCCAGGGTTGCTGTTGTGGAGCTGACCCTGACCTCTGACCTCCCTGTGGAGGGAGCTGGGGAAGAGGCAAAAGGATTTCCCTTTAGGGAGGAATAAACCTTCACATTATTATTGGCGGGCTGAGTTGATGACTTAAAATATGACAGCTTTTGGGTAGGAGAGAACATTTTATCTAGATTTTACTTGAAAAATGTTTCCTAATGATAAGGGCTTTAACTACCTCCAGGTCAGGGTGGGGGAGTTAGTGCCGATGGTTAAAATCACAAGTAAACAGAAGCAATTTCCATTTCCATGTTATAATGCTATTTCTTTTACAGTTGCTGAATCAGAAGAGAATGTAGAGTAGTGTTGTCAAAAGTGAGCAGGTTGAACAATAACATGGAAATCATGCACTTAAATCCAGTTGCTAAGAAAGGTGAAGTATGCAGTAAAACTTTCAAACACTGGAAACATTTTTTGAAGGGTGTGTTGGGTAGTATAGCTAAAAACTGGTCCAACAGGGCAACAACCGCTAGTGGTCAGAGGATCATACAGGTTGAAAACAAACCCCCAGGTTAGTCAAATTTATTTGAAAGAGAAAACCAAGGCCAACAGTTGAACTACAGCCCAGACTGTTTGTTGTAAACATCCACTATAAGCTTACAGTGTGACTTCCTGGTTGAACTTTGACATGCTGTACTTGCACGCTTTTCCTGTGTAATGAGGGATTACTACATGTAGGTGCGCTCACTTTTAGTTTTAACTCTAAATAAAGTTGTAGCTAATCTGGCAAAACTTGTTTAAAACCTGTTCCATTGTCTGAACACTCATGTTTGTTGCCCCATTGGACCTATTTTTAGTCATGCTGCTGCATTGCAAAATCTAAGCAATTACTGAGTGCAGTGTTGATGGTGTACTGTACACCCACATGACAGAGTGATGTTTGCTGATTTTGCAACAGGAGTGGCTAAGTCAGTGCATACATTGAATATTCAATTCAGCGATTCTGCAGCACTGCAGCAAACTAGTATTAAAAGGTGGAGTTTTAAAGTGAGTCTAGATTCATGTGATCTAATCCTGCATACCTCATCCCATCTCTAAACCCCTTCATAGATCACTAACAAAGCCCTACAGAGGCAAAGTTATTACAGTACAACAATGTTTGCTGAATGTTTGTTTAAAGTTGTTGTACTAAATCCTTAGCTGACCATGTGACAGGAGAGCCTGTATTTTCTTCCTGTGAAGTATTAGTTGATGTCCTGTGATGTCCTTTAAGATTTTAAGCATTTTCAACCTTCATGAAGTTCTTCTCTCTGCTTGAAAGAGATGCTTGGAAGAGTGAAAAAAGGAGCAGACAGTTTGAAAACAGCAGAATCATATGAGCTGAGCCCGACTCATTAACTATGCTCATACAGAACTCAACATGGCTTTGGTACTCTTTAAAAAATTATATTATATAGTATTTAGCTAACTGTTTTAAGCAGGTAATGTGTATCTGTTATTGATACAAGTAATATTCCCAAGCACTACACGACTATGTCTCTCTCTCTCTCTCTCTCTCTCNACACACACACACACACACACACACACACACACACACACACACACACACAGGAGACTGTAAGTGTTATGATGGTTTCCATGGTGATCTGGCAGATTGTTCTAATGATATTTGACACCCCGCAGACAATCAGGCCTTTTCCCAATAGAGTCCAATGTAATTGGTCCCAATAGGGGAGAAAATTAATTCAATTTAACTTTATTATTAGTATTCATAATTTTTTAGGAAAGTTGAGAGGAAATCTGTCAGAGAACCCTCAATGAGTCATAAATCATAAGAGAGCAAATTAGATACTGACAGTGTGAGGAATGCAGCTGGAGTCGAGTCTTTTCAGAAATTAATTAACAATAGAAACCTGTAAACTTGACAGGCTATAATTGATACTGTCTCGCAGTGTCTTGCAGGAGTGGTGAAAAAGCAACTCAACAAAAACAAATGTTTTGTACAATTATGTGTGTTTAGTATTTACTCAGCTTTGGTTCATTCACATCTACTGTAGTTTCTTTATTATGTCTCTTCACCCCCAAAAAACGATTAGGGGTACATATATGACTAGAAGTGGATTCATATTTGGTCTAGATGCTGGTGTATTTACCTGACTTCACTTTCTTTAATGTGTCCTGCTAGTTCTTCGACAAACTTTTCTCCTTTCATCCAGTAGATAATGGGCCTTCTGTTTTCTCCACTGTAGCCAAAAAATGCCTTGCAGTCCAGACTGAGAGGCATACCTGCAACACAAAACACAACACTGTTATAATACAGACAACAGCATACTGAAAGACTGCCAAAATAGTCCCACTGTGCCATAGCTGAAACACACACTGCAGTTCAGGCTGTGGGTTTTCATACACACAATAAAAACTGCTTTACATAGTGCAATATTCTGAGGAAAGAAGAGATTACTGTAGAAGGCTGGAGCATCATGGTTAAATTAAGTTCTTGTTGCTGCTCAGAGGCTTGCAGGTGATAGTGGAAAGCCTGCTGCCTGCCTCAGGCACCAGTGCAGCTACTGTACAGTAGGTGTGCAGCAAGGTGCCTGCTTGGAGCTGTACTTGGAAATGTATTTTCCTCTCTGGCCCATAGCGATAACTAGCCAGCAGATAGTCTGCCCAGATTTTCTGATCTCCACTGGTCTCAGACCTTTGCTGCCAACCCAATTCAATGTTTTGCCTTTAGTATAAAATAGTGACTTTAGCAGCACAGATGAAATTTCATTCACTTTCATTGCAATGGTGGTCACAGCAGAAATCTTATCACAAAACTCAAATAACACCAAAACTATACAGTATGCATGGTTAAATGGCAAAATTGGAAAATAATGTTTTTGTCAAAGAAAAATGCCTTCACGGATCGTTGTGTGGCCACAAGTGCAGCATGCAAGACATTTTAGTCGTCTAGAGACCAATTGCAGTAACAGTGTGAGTCAGTCTATTACCAAGATATTGGATGATTGTGCTAATGTTGAACTGTTTGAAATTCTCGCTTTCTACAATTTCTGCACAAAGTAACTATGGTATGATTATGGTTGGGGAAATATCGCTATTAAGAAGGCGTACATTAATTGCAAGTCCAGTCTCATGCATGAAAGTCAGATTGGCTGTATGCCCATCCACCACCACGACCTCCACATCTTTACTGTCTGCCTCGCTTCATTAAGGGCATGCTGCTGCCTGCATTGGCAGGAGAGGTAAGGTGTGGAATTGTTTAATATGGATGTTCCTAGGGAAACAGGGGTGAAATAACTATATAGGTTAAAAATGGGCTATTTTATAGGCCTATGTACTCTGTATTGGAAGGGCTAAATGCAACAGGTTCTGTGATTCAATACTCACAATATATTGCTGCTGGAAGAAAGAATGGACAATACTAGCACACACACACAAACTTAAGCACACATATGTGTGCAGACTGTATCCACACATGCTCTCACACACCCTCCTGTAAGACCTTGAAACCACCACTCTGTGATTACAGCTATCAATGGCGATGATGGAGCATTAATGAGCATTCTAATGAGCGCTACCTCGTTAGGCAGTCAATTAGCAGATAATTATGATAGACCTCAATATTATCATAATGATAGCTCTATCAGCAATGTCTAGAACCAACACTGAATGCTAACGTTGTGAGTATATCTGTTTGTTTGTTGTCAGACAAGCACTGAACTGAATGTCAACACTTAACACATTTACATTTACTGTAGCTGATACTTTTATGCAGAGTGGGTAGGAAATGCAGGTGGTTCTGTGCAAATGTTGTCCTTGTGCAAGTTAATCCCTGAAATTACTGTTTTCAAAAGAGCTTCCAAATGTGTAGAACAGCGAAGGTCAACACTTTCACAAACTGGTTATAGGTTGAATAAACATGAGGTTTTATCAATTGGTCAGGGCAAAATGCAGCTGTTTTCATATGGAAATGTCAGATGATTGCTTTGTGTTAGGTTTCATTGCATCACTTATTCTGATTGATGAAAAAATGGGAGAAGACAGAAGGCTCTGACGTTTGTCTGTCTCTCAAAATTATAATTTCTAACTAGCCAAGAGATGAAGTGGTCCGCATGGCTTCATACATCCTGTATGTGTGTGTTGGTGGGCTCTCATGGTGTGTTTGCTTGCCTTTGTGCTGAGGCAGGCAGTATCCTGTACTGCACACACACTGCAGGGCTGGGTAAAAAAAAAATCTGGATTAGAGTGAAATTAGTTTAGCTTGATCGTGTGTGTGTTTGCCCCTGTGTGTGTATGTGGGTGTGTGTATGTGTGCTCCGCAGTAATTGATTAGCACCCTGAGGGTGTGTTTGTGTTCTCAGCATGTTATGGTGATTAAAATCATCAACTTTGTTTGCAGTTGTGTGGCATGAGGGTCTGTGTGTAGGTTGGGCTTAGTACGAGTGACTGTGTATGTGTGTGTGTGTGTCAGTCTCCCTCAATCAGAACTACCAGCCCTGAAATCCAGTCTCATACAGCCGAGTTGAGTCATCATTTCTATTTGTGGCTAAAGCAGCAGGGTGTTTATAAGAACTCAAACAAAAAAAAAAAAAGATTGGTGCTATGTTGTTGTCATTAGTATCAAAGAAAGACTTTGCACAAATGATTGATGGGAACTTTTTCAAGTTGGTGCATCATCATTTCACAGTGCTGCAGAGTGCGATCACACCTAGACGTTGTTTCCTTTGGTGTGAAGCCTACCGGAAGAACTCACTCTGCCTAATCACAAGTGAGTTGTAAACAAAAGTCACGTGACTCATGAGTGAAAACCAATCTGATTCCAGTCTTTGTAACTTTAGTTAGCCTGACAGACTGTCTGTGCGCTTGAATCTAGCTTCTCTGACATTCATAACACATAAAGAAGCAGCTGAATGTGAGCAGCAGTCCAGACTGTGGTTTTTTCATTTTTTTTAATGCTGCTATCCAAGCAAGAGGAACTGCTGGTTATTAGACATCAACATCTGTTTCCTTCTGCCTGTAAAGCCTTGTGTTTTGAGGTCATTTCCTGTCGTTGGTTCAGACAGACAAACATCTCCCTGCATTTTCTACATTTGATTTGTTCTCACCAGCCAAAATGAACCAAATGAAAAGGAAACAATTCTCAAATAAAACCCTAAACATGATTGGTGTGAATGTGGATCTATCTAAAGTAGAATTGTGATGTTTGTGGTGTTTAACTCCAATTAACTTCCTTCTCTTCCCTGCTCCCTATCGCTTTTTGTTCCTTTTGATCTCTTTCTCACCCTCCCTCACTCCTACCATCGCTGCCTGTTATAGAAACCTTTTACCTGCAGTGTTACAGCACGGAAACACCTCTGTGACATGTTTTCTGTGTGTGGACAGGACGTTAGTATGTGTTTGATGGCATGCCCAGGTCTTGTCCACCTTAAAATGATATAATTGGAAGTGTCACAAAGGGTGTACCAGGTAAAATAATCAAATTACTTCTGAAATAGGGGTGCTGAGAATATATATTTTTTTTGAGTAACAAACCAAACACTATCCGTATGCGGAAAGGAAATAAGAAAAGAGCAGATAACAGTCAGGTGAAGGATTGTAGGAGAGAAGTAGGACAACCCTTAATGAGGGAAATTAATCACTGAAAACTGGTTTTACACACACACACACACACACACACACTGGGAGAATCCTACATTAGTTGACTTGACAGGTACGTATGACAAGAAAGGACCTAAGTTAATAGAGTTGGAATTATAGACTTTAACTGTGACATATTTTTATATTTCTGTCATCTGTGATTCAGCCCCTTCATTAAACCTTGGCCTACTTATCACCGAGATTAACGTTAAATAAAGGTTATTGAATTGAATTGTCCCTTTTCCCTGGAAAGCCAGTGGTGTCAGGGGAGCAGTGGAGCCCGTGTGTTCCAGTACAGAGACGGATACGTTTTAATGAGTTCGCCGGATCAAACTATTGGAAGGTTTTAACACACTGATTCCAGTCAGAGTAGTTAAAACATCACAGACAGGCGAGAGATATTAATTTGCCAGTTCATCCAGTTGTGGGTTTTTGACTCGCAATAGACAGCTGCATGAGGGCAAAGAAGGACTAAAGGGACAATAGGGTAAAATAATATAAAATAAGACCTACAGTAGAATGTGAATGGGCCAACATTTCCTGAGATGAAGTGGTTTTGGAGGCCCACTGAGTGACACAGTGCCCTAACTTGGAGAATTAAAGGGTAACTTCTGCTAGACGGACCAGTTGATGGGCTTGAATGTATAGAACTGTATACTGTAAGTCTTGTTCATATTGCATCCCTCCGTACTACCAGTGTATGGGCATTTTAGTGTTTATATGTTCTCATCACATAACAGGTAGGCAGCTGACTTTTAGAAAGTTGACTGTTGTCTCTGTCCACCTTCTGTGTGCTGTTCTTTTCATGCCCATCTGTCGCTGCAGCAAAGAACCTAGCCGCTTTTGACAGCTAGCCGCAGCCAGGCAAGGCTTGTATAAGCACATTGTTTAATTCTGGCAGTGGCATGCTCCAATGACATGGACTTAACCAACGCACTGATCCTTTCCACTTAAATCTTACTTCTGTGCTGTAGACATTCTGCAAGAACTGCACACAGCTGGGAAAAAACACTAGCGGTCCTAATAAGTCCAGACAGCTCCTGTAGAGCCAGAGCGTTCTCAGGCTTTAATTTAGATGCACCAATGATCAAATTTTGCTTAAAACTCTTGTCACATACCAGTGGGTCTCAACCTAAAGGCCTGGATCTTCAGGGGCTCACTAGATACATTTTGGAGGCGGTGAGAAGACTGGGGTGACAGAAAGAACATGACTGCTAGACAATTTATCTTATTTGTTTATTTGACAGGGACAATGTATAATACATGTAGCTAAAAGCTATTTTCATTTCCAGGCCCAGGGTGGGGGCCGTTGGTGACACACAGTTGAATGCAGTATAACAAGAAATAAAAATACCTATATTACAAATATAGGTCAATGGAATGATATCAAAAATAAACACCATCAATTCCCAAAGGAACACATTAACATCAATATGAGCATAATGTTGTGAAGTCTGAGAAAGAATTTTTTTTTTTACCAGTGTAAATTCCCATTTGAAAGTTTTCTTTAAATGATATCCTTTAAATGATACCCCTTTCTCAGTCCTTAAATAATTAAAACTCAGTAGTTTACTCTATAGTGAGCACTAAATTGATACTGAATGAATCATCACCATTTTGCATCATTTTGCGTTGTATTATTGGATTTCACAATCATCCATCAAATGTGGCACATTGCCTTGTGGGATTGTTTGCAGAAAGTAGTGCACATGCCGCAGACACTACTGTTTTGTTCCCTTTTTTTAGGGCACTGTATTTTGAATACATTTCACATTTAGTGAAGTATAGTGCACGATACAGTATAGTGAACCCATGTTTCTTACTTAAGTCCACCTTGAGAGTCGTAGTTAACGTCTCTCCGTACATTTATGATGTACACAGGTGTACTTCTGACTTTTTCCACACACTTGCACATCTTTTGTACTGATGATTCAACCTGGAGAGTGTTATGTCCAACCACGTCTTGGAAGTGGTCAAACTGCCAATCAACCAACATTGTCTGAGCAGAAACTGAATGGTCATTTTACTTCCAGAACCCTGGATACCTAAAATAACTCCCCCCCATATTATCATGGCGCTTTGGTTACAAACTGAATATACCTTATGTGTTAATTCTAAATTGATAATATTTCAACAAGTTTTTAGTAGAAGTACCAGTGCTATCCCTAACAGTCTTGTTTATATCAAGCCTGAAGCAGTTCTGAGCCTGGCCAATGGGACAGTCTACCATAAAAGGTGTGTAGATCTGCCAAATATGTATTTCAGTAGAGACTGAGATCATCTTCATTACACACACACACGTGCGCACACACACACACACACACACACACACAAGTCATCTGAAGCTGAAACATAGACTGTCCATCTGCTTGTCTCTCCCTGTTTCTGTCTGTCTGTCTCTCTCACACACACACACAAATGTGTATCTAATATCGAATACGTCTGCGTCCATCTGCTCATATAAAAGCACACAGAGTAAGACCTTTAGGTGGTTTGAGCACTGTGTGTGTGTCGGTGTGTGTGTGTATGTGGACCAGGTATGGGGTGTATGGGGGTTGTCTAGGTAACAGCTGAGTTTTGGATCTTGGGCTCCAAGGGAGCGCAGCTGCACATGGCAACACAGATGGTGCCTCACACACGTGCACACGTACACACACACACACACACACACACACACTGTGGCCAAATACTCAGATACAGACGTGCACGTTCACACTCTCAGGCCAAACACACATATGCACACACACACACACACACACACACATCCACGTGTCAGTAAGTGGGCAGCTCAGCTGTAACCTGGGAGGCTGTTCACTCTTTCATTTAGTCTATTTACAGACATCCTGCCTCTAACAAATTATTCCTTTTTAATTTTGAATCCTTGCTATTTTTAGGGAAGCTGTGAACGCAGCAGTGACGCACCTCCAAAATTCCATCCTTTGTGCCAACTACAGTTTTCAGGATTTCAGTACTAATCCTTGAGTTTTTGAAATTATTTGTTTTCTATCGTTGTTGCCAAGTGGTCATTGCTTCCCTGTAAATCACTTTGTCATTCACACTGTGTCTAGTGCTGTGACGTCAATGTCATTAGTTAGTAAATTGTTAGTTTTTGTTGGAGGTGCACACCTGAAATGCAAAATGCATCACTGCCCGTCTATCAAAGTATTTCTCCAAATCCAACTAAACACTGGGTGACAATGATTTTTGTGCTCTGCATGTTGACAGATTAATTGTATGTGCTCTTGGTCTTAAAGGAATTTCTTGCTGAGTGTTAGATGAGAAGTTCGATGTCCCATGGAGTTAGAGCCAGAAGTCAATTAGTATAACTTAAAATAAAGACTGGAAACAATGTTGAAATGATCTTTATGCTAATTGCTAATTGTGCGGTATGGGCGAGCTAGCTTAACTGAGCATTGCTAAACTGGGGAAAAGTTGTGCTGTGGCTGGCCAATCAGTAACTAGCTCTTGAAAGAGGCAGCTGAAGTTTATTTTATTTCGTTTTTGATTCATGAGTCAATAAGTGCCTTGGAAACTGGTTGAGTTTTTGTGTCCTGTTCCCTGTCAGTCCTCCCTGCCCTGCTACACTTCACCTAACACAATGCAGAGACCTCGCTGGGGCTCGCTGCTTGGAAGATAAGGTTACATATACATAGGTAACATTATGAAAGCAGCTTGTATGAGTGTGCAAAGAAATAAAACCCATTAAGTTTTTTTATCCACCAACGAGAAGGGTTAGAAACCAGAAACAACATCAGTAACCTTTTCATGGTGTGTCTTTTTACAGGTCAGTTCTGATGGGATTTGAGCCTCTTAATTCCCTTTTACACACTGAAGTATTCATACACATGCACACCGTCACATATGGCAGCTGTCCAATACAAACACAATCTATTTTGCTTCAAATTTTTATTTGCTGAATATTTTGACTATTTAGGGAAAACCATGGCAAAGTTTTAAAAAGAAAATTAATACAAAAGTTTAAAAAATTTAAATAACCATTGATTTAAAGTAGCTTCATAATAAATCTTTTTTTTTTCTGTTTCATTGATGCAAAACCATATTTAACATGTTTACAGTGATATGAAATCCTCATGGAGCCCTGTGCAGATTTTCAATATAATTTGACATTACAATCCCACTGGAGAGACTGACTATTATTTGATAAATATGAGATGGAGAATCACTTCTGGAATAGCTAAGGCTCAATTTCCTGTCTAACAGGAAATGAAGCTGCCACAAAGTTGGAAAGAGACATATTTGATTATTCTGAATCAACTAAATATTTTTCTCTCTCCTCCTTTTTTCAGACTCTCTTTGTTTTTATCTCTCCATATCTGACTTTATCTCTTCTTAGCCTTCATCCTCACCCCTCCTCTTTTTGATTCATCCCAACAAATGCACACACATACAGTGCATTCATACCACCTGAGGTGATTCCCACAGAATTAATAACTCTCCCAGGAAAGTAATAAGAGGAAATCCAGCCTCCCTCTTTGTTCATATTTGGCCATTTCCTGACAGCTCTAATTAACCAAGTCCTTTAAGTTTCTGTACCTGACATTTGATTGGCTGGGGGGTTGGCCTCGTTAAGAACTGTTTTAAATTAACAGATGAAATTAGATTGGAGATTACTGCAGATATGCTTGACAAGGTTAATTAAATGACCAGTCATGAGGGGCTTGTTTTAAATCCAACGTCACCAACAGATTCAGAGCTGATATAGTTTGTCACAGCGGAGCTTCTGTCTTCTCCCAGTTTTCCAAAGTAGCTTTGAGTGGCTCTTGGGTAAGTCATTAGCATGTTCATTTTAACATGTTAACTTGATTACCATAAACGTATGAGACTATCTCTGAGAGGTCATTAGCGTCTGCTGGATTCAATACTGCCAACGGCGTCGCTTTGTGTTGAAAAGTGGTGAGGACATAAGGGCTCAGATGAAAAATCATAATATCATATGCAATTTTAGGCAATGTAACAGGGGGACTGGTATGAGGTCAGAGTAGATAATTACCGCAGTCGGGAAAGATGTGCATAAAGGCACATCAAAAGGGCATAGCCTCGGCCAGTATAGAGTCGACAATGTGAAAACATAAAATGCACAACAATGCAGCAGTCATCCATGTGCATCATTGGACATGATATTTTATATTTACATTGCATTGTATGTTTTCTTATTGTGCAAATAAACCTTTCTCAAAGCGTTCTCATTTGTTAGGTAACATTTCTTGGTGCAAGTGTTTTCAGAACATTTTTTTTACTATTATGCTTTTAAAAAGTGACAAAATCTGCCATTTAAAAAAGTGGTGTGGACCATCCCCAGTGAAAATGAAAATGCATGCTATATGGCTTTACAGCACAAAACGGGAAGCAATGTAACGATGTTTTGCCAGTGCATCATTTTAACTTCAGAATGCATACTGGCTGCCATCAAAGCAATCATTGGTTCTTCTTTCTACACCACAAAACAGAATGATACCAGAAAGGCGAAGGATATACTTTTTTCCCCTAAGCAAAATGTCCAGGCTGTGCAGGAGCCTAAATATGCTCTACCTAACAAACACTTGAGGTAATGGAAGTTTAACGCTACATCATTTATTTATTGACCACTTAGGGGACCAAGCTGTAATCACAACAGTGACATATTACCACCTTATAAAGTTGTTATGGCTAAGACATTTGCAAACACAAAGCAACATTAGCATTCTTTTGGAGTTGTGTTTCGCGCCACCTGATAAAAGTCTTTCCATTTCGGTCTCTGCCAACTCCGCTGCCAGATGCTCCAATTTGTTCACCAGCTAGTTGCTAACTTTGTCAGTCATTTAATGCTGGTCAGGTAGCGTACGGTGGTTATCAGAGCTTTTTCACTGAAAACAGCTGCCTGCTGCTGGTGGAAATGAGTTTGCAGTTTGCTGGCTGGAAAACCAAAGTAATGAGCTAAAAAATGCTAAAATGCTCCTTAGAGCTCGAAGTTGGGTAATAATTCTCTGTGGATTCATCACAATGAGCGACACCTTTCACAATACACAGTCATTTGTTCCATTGTGTATACAAAGATATTGTCTAGTGCAGCTTTAGGGGTTGGGATTAGAGTTTGCTGATTACAGTTAGGCAGGCAGAATTTCTATGCATCCTGCAAAAGAGACTGTCAGTATCCTGAGGTGATTCTAATATTGTGTTCCCCTTTTGTGTATATTCAGGAGTGGCTAAAATATTGGAAACATCTAATGTAGGCCAATATAATATAACTACTACAGCCACAAAAATGACCATAGAGTTAAATCAACCCTTCTCTGACACCGTCAACAAAATCCTATGTACTTTTTACTGCAGGGCTCTTGCATTGGATTGTATGCAATAAAGTGGTGACTCATAGTAGTAGGAGTTTCTAGTTCATGGCACTTTTGAAAGTTTGGGCTGTTTGCTGCACACCAAGCCAGAAGAGATATTACAAACATTACATCTGTGTGCCTATGCAGAGGCCCTTGGTACCTGTAGTCCAACCCAGGTAAATAATCACCAGCTACCACTGGAAATAAGGACAAAAAAAAAAGATGAATAAAAGTGATAATGGGAATGAGCAGATGGTTGTGGCCTTGAGGGTTGTTGGCTGTGAGCTGAATAAAGAAAGAAGAATCAGGAGGAGAAGTAAAATAAAGAATAAAGGAAAGAAAAAGCAAGCGAGCCCACATGAGGTTAGGAGTGCTAATAGTTTTGGTCTCAGTGGTGGTTGTGTGTGTGTGTGTGTGTGTGTGTGTGTGTGTGTGTGTGTGTTGGGGGGGGGGGTTTCATGACAGAACTGGGTGGCAGGTGATGGCTGACTGACAGCTGTTACCCGAGGGTCCCAAAACATCCAAGAGTGTTCTACTTCTCCAGCTTAGGGCCAGTGGCTAACAAAGTAGACTAAAAGAAGGATTGCATGGAAAATTAAATTCGGTCCCTGAATTGCTCTGTGGTTTGAACAGCTGTAGGCCTACAAGTGACTAGACAATTTAAATTTTGTATGTGGTTTCAGGCTGTTCATGTTACTGTAGCATTCCCAGCTGGACAGCTGCAGGTAGACTGGACTCAAATACTTAGGGTTGTTACAAAGTTTTGATAGCTGGTTTTATGTTATTTAAGTATCAAAAATATAATAAACCCTGTTGTACCAAAGGTCCAAAATATCTAGATTATTCGTAATATGTCTAAGGATTGTTTACTTGAGCTAAATTACTCCATCATGCTCTAATACTGTTTATTTGCAGTTTGCAAAGATGGGGAAATTCATTCATTTTAATATGTTCAGGTGTTATATTGTTATCAAGGTTATCTTTCCTACTTGATTACATTTTTTATTTGGTGTTAAATATAAAATATATTAGGCCTTTTTTCACCATAGACATTTTGACTAAAACTAAAGTCAACTCAAATGAACAGTGGGGCGTGCAGATCAGCAATGTCAACAATGAAAGCAGCGTCGATGTGTGGTTAATGTGCTATGGAGGTGTTGAAGGTGCAATTCAAAAGACAAAGGACGGGAGAGACGGAGTGAACACATGGGCCAGCTTTTATAGCCTAAGTGCCCACATGAGCTTAATCAGCCGACGACCCTCCCATGTCAGCCAACTGCCCGCTGAGGTTGGCCAGGACAGCATTGCAATATGCCAGACTACATTTCACCTCCCCAAAATCAATTGGAAAAAAAGGCAGACACTGAACCAAAATGGTGTATATGGTAAGCAACTGCAATAACAACCCAGACAAAGCAATGAAAGCCTTTCAGGACATTTTTGCATTATCTTAGCTTACCTCTTTTAAAGTAGAGTCATGCTATACATTAAGTAATAAATGGTTGTTATTAATGCAGAGGAATCGGCAGCTCCTTCGGTTAGCTGGCAAGTTGCCCAGAAATAGTAGCTTTTGGAGGCTCTGGCTGGTTGCCCTGTTGTACTTGTTTTGTCCACCTTTCCTGAATCTCTAACAGAGGTGGCAAGTGCAATTTAGCATGACCCATAGTCAGAAAGGCCATTAGAATTAAACCCAGGTTGGAAAATAGCATATTTTTTCTTTAAGAGATCTTTTTTAGGAGACCTATGTTGAAGCAACTCAAAGAGCATTATTTCCCTTCAATGTTGTGCACAAACTTGCTGCGTATCACTGTCTTGAGGTCATAAAACCACTATATATACTATATATAGTGTATATACACACATATATATTTTTTTAAGTCAACTAAGATGAGCAGTGGTGTCTACTGTAGCAGCAGAGTAAGTGTAAGAGACCTCTTAACCTCCATTACACATCTAAAAGTGACAGAAACAAACTATTCCACTTAAGATCCCTCTTTGGCTTCTCTCCTCTTGCCTTTGTTCCCACAGCTGTTCAAGGTGTGAAAATGTTAAATGGGGTAAAAAAAAAAGTGCTTCCCTTAGAGACCAAACACACACACTCCAACAAATGCACATACACAAATAATCAATGAATGAACAGACACAGAGACAGAAGAAGAAAGGATTATATTGCTTCAACGAGAGAGGAAGTATGCATGTTTAAGGTAAATGACTGCCTTCATCTGCTTATCTTATTCTCTGTTGCACACATTTCTAACATGCAGTAGAGTTTTAAGAACTAGACACAGTTTGTTTTTTGTAAATTCATTAGTTAAATCATTTAGCATTCGTTTAGTTAAATATAAATTTGAAAAAAAAAAGAAAAAGATATATATGCATATGTATTAACAACTTATACGAGAGAGAGAGAAGAAGAAAAACAGAAAAACTTCACAATAAACTCACAAGCATTCAATCTGATAAAAAGTCTCTAATATTTGAAGTCATATCTTCTGACATGTAAACTAGTAACATGTCAAGCCTAGCGCAGCAGGTACTGTAGGCGCTGCATGGCGGAAATCCAACCTCACACAGCCTCACTCACACTCAAGTCATTAATCCTTTCATACACGCACACACACACACACACACACACACACACACACACACACTGGTCGAGGTTAGGTAGACTTTCAAAGGGGATTTCTACTTAATAAAAATCCAATTCTGTCTCCACAGGATCCTTATCCCACAGAGAGAGGGAGGGTTTGAAGAAGAGAGAGTGAGGGAGGAAAGACAGCAGGAGAAATAATTAGACAGTGATGGAGACACAGAGATCACAGTGTACCAAACAGCGAGGACTCCTTTTTGTTCCAGAACAGCAGCCACTGAACTCATTTCTGGAAACAAAAACACAGATTCTGAAAAGCACTTCCATTAGAAAAGCTCTGAAATAATGTCTGTGTCTCCAAACATTAGATTTACTGGTTCACTGTTCAAACTGTGCTGAATTAATTATAAAATAACCAAGACACAGCTGAAATACTTGATTTTATGTTGAGTGTCTTGCTGAAACTGGATCATTTTTGCATTGATGACCATTGTTCTTTGCCATTTGACCAAAATGTTTGGGCTCCATAAGTCATAGTAACATTTTCTATCACTTGCGAGTCTTTCAGCTCATTGTTTTGGCCCTCAGCTTTACTGTTTTGGTTCAGCCTCCAGCAGCAACAGGAAGCTGTTTTCAGCAAAAAAAATAGCTCTGATAAAACGACTGTACGCTACCTGCTCAGCAGCAGACGGCAAACAGACAAAGTTAGCGACTAGCTGCTGAACGTAGTGGAGCATTTAGCAGCTAAAGGGCCAGATATAAAGAGCCATAGCTAGAGGGAGAGTAATACATTCATCATGTGGTCAGAAACACAACAACAAATGCTAATGTTGCTCCATGTCTGCTGGATGTGTAAAAAGTCTGTTTTCTAACACATTTGTGGCAACAACTTTACAAGACTATAATGTATGTCTTTGTTGAGTTTACAGCTTGTTACGCTGCCCCCAAGTGGCCAATAAATCTACTAATGCTGCTGTACAATTGACAGCAAACACGTTGCGTTGTTGGGATTCTGAGCAAACCAAGCAATGAACTAGTGATACAACTAGTGCATGACAAGTAATATTTCCAACACCTGTTACCTAATATACTGTGTGTGTAAAGAGACACATGCTATTTACACATTGCTGTTATAGTGACCAAAATATAATTCACTTATAGCAATGTTTTTTTTCTCATTATAACGTTACAGGGTTAATAGCGGGTGGAAATTGTGTGTCTTGGAGCAGTGGTTCCCAACCAGGGGTACTTGTACCTTAGGGGGAACTTCTGCAGTTGCTCGGGGGTACGTGGAAAGATTGTGAAGTAGCTCAACCAATTTGGAAAAAGTGGAAATTACAACTTAAATTAAATATACATCCACATATTGAGTCAGCTGTAATACCTGAAAAACCACGTGTTGAGAATGCCTAAAAACTAGTTAACAGGCGAGCGGAGAAGTTGAAACAGCTAGGTACAAGTGATGGATAGATGGCTGAAATAGTTAGCTTAACGTAATGGGTAAATGGTGAAATAGCTCAGAGTAATGCATAAATGGTTAAAATAGATAGCTAAAAGTAATGGATAACTGGTTGAAATAAATGGTAGTGTTGATAAAGGGGTAACTGAGTCCATCTGACAGGGCTGTTGAGGTACGTCAGACAAAAAAAGGTTGGGAACCACTGTCTTACAGGACTCATTAGAATCATAAAGAATCATTCTTAAGGGTCAAAAAGCAAAGAAGTTTGGGTCTCTGTTACTGTTTGTGGTCTACTACTGTTTTTGTATCAACTTTAATAGTGATCAAAGTCCTTTTATCCACGTATAACCGTCTCTTTGCATGTTTGCCATATTTGTCTCCAAGAAGAAAAAACTAAAACAGGAAACACAGTAAGCTTTACACACACACCAACACACACACACACACACACACACACACACACACACACACAGGCTTTAACAGTACTTGACCTGGGGCAACAATACCAATGGTTCAATTTCCCTGCCAATATCGTCCTGGCCTGTGCAGGGACTTAAACAATTGACCTTGCAGTCTGAAGCCCACTTCTGCAAATGTGAGTTTTTCTCGCTGCTGTTATCTTTGCCCATAAAAACACAGTGAAACAGATGTTAACGTGACTGTCTCACCTCCATCAAACACCTCTCTCACCCTCTTCATCTCCTCTTACTCTACCTTCCATCCAGTCTCTCTCTGTCTCTTTCTCTGTCTCAGTCCCTCCTTCTCCATCAAGGTTGCAAACAAAAGCAGATTACCATATTCATGAGTGCATCAGAAGACAAATGAAAGCGGGAGCAAACGAAAGAACGAAAACCCATTCTTTATTGTGCTTTCATCGCATATCGATCATCCTTTCACCTGCAATTATTTTCTCAATCCCATCGATGCTCTTTCTCCTCCCTCTTTCACTGTCCCTCTATTCTATATCTTTTTCTCTCATGTCAACAGCCTGTTTATATCAAGGCACCAAGACAGATTTGTGTGTGTGTGTGTTTGTGTGTGTAAGTTTGCACATCATGACACTGATAGAAAGGCTAAACACCCTGTGCTATATTATGTAGTCTGATGTTTTGTGTCGTGTGTGTGTGTTGTGAGTGAATGGAGAGAGTGATGAAGACAGAAACGCTGTGTTGACAGTGATAAAGAGGAAACTCAGATACTCCCACAGTGCAACAGTCTTATTGGCTGATGTGTGTGTCCCTCCTTACTTGCACCTCCCTTCCTAATTCAGCCCTTTCTCACTTCTTCCCTATTTCATGTTTTTTTCTCCCTATCAACCTCTTTTCCCCCCTATCTCTTCCCCTCCTTCTTTTCTACTCTACCTTCTCACCTGTTCATTGCTAAGTGACCATTCGCTAAACCCCTCCCCTGAGCAGCAAATGTCCAATCACACTTTAGCAACTGTAACTAGCACCACTGGCTTGTCAGGCTTTGGATTTCTCCTCATGCACAGTATCAAAGAGCGAAGAGGGTTTGTTCTTTGTTCAAGAAATGGATTAAACTGTCCGTTTATCTGCTCTAACGTAATCTGCAAATGTTAGTATGTCCAGCTAACTAGCTTACAAGGTTGGGTATGCACATGGGAGAAGTCTGCGTTCAAGGCTCTCCTCCAGAAAGTATTACACGTGGTTTACATGTAAGTTATGAAACAGTCGCAGTTTGGTTAGGTTTAGGAAAAGATCATGGTTTGGGTTAAAATAATAAGTCAACATTGACTTTTGCTTTCACACGAACAGCAGTCTCCTGGGTGAAAGTCTGGTGTTTGACCCATCCATCCACCCCAACCTCTTTGCTATATGTACTTTGCCGCTCTTTATACTACGTCACCTGACTTCCTAAAGACTTTCTGGCAGAAAGCCCTGAAGGCAAACTTCTCCCATGTGCATTGGGCACTGAGTTGTAGAATACATTTTTTTACAAAATGTACAGTGGGGATGCTGACCTTTTACGTGGGACATGTAGCTTTAGCCTCAGTCTTTTAGAACAATATGTATGTAGCCATCAATTGCATATTTAAGACCCCTTTTAAAAGATTCTCATTAGAGTCAGCTGGAAACATTATAAAGTCAGCCAGAGACTTCGTTTTAAACCAACTCATTAAGTTAGCTTGAAAAGCTAGCTAGCTACAGCTGATAAAATCTGCCAGCAACAGTTGTCATTTCAGAAATGAGAAGCCTACTTTGTCTACTTCTGCCCGGTCCATCCTCCCTTCTCTCCCTCCTCTCCCTCCTCTCTGAATTTCTTGCTCTCCTCTCCTTTCCTGTCATTCTTACATCCTTCAGTTTTCCTTAGCTCTTCCCTTTCCTTCCCTACTTTGCTCTTCCTTCTTTCCACCCTGCCTTTTTCTTGTCCTCTCCATCTGTCACTCCTACAGTTATACTCATGCATTTTTCTTCCTTATTTGCTTCATTTAAATATATTGGATAATTCAAGAAACTTTCTTTCCTTCCCTCCTGTTCGACCCCACTGTATTCCTCTCATCCATCCTTCTTCCCTTCTTTCTTTCTCTTCCCCCCTTAATCCATCTTTGACCTTCCCACTTATTTTCATTCATTAATAAGCACCAGTTTTTATCACCCTAAACTGGGCAAGCGAAAATAAATGAATACATCTTGTGTTTTATTGTTATATAATTTGACACTTTGGAGCCATTGTGCTGCATTATTCGGCTCTGAATTACATGGCAGAGGATGACTAACAACTGCACACACAACCAGAGTCTCTCTGAAAAATAAAGACCTTTGTTGCATTCATTTCATCCTGCACCCCTCCCACCTCACGTTATCTCTCTGTGACAGTTTGAAAGGGAATAATGACATGACGCATCACCATTTTAAGGCACATGAATGAAGGGACTGAATGAGCTGAAAGAGAAAGACAAAGGGACAGTTAGAGATATGGAGAGCGGCAGAGGGAAGACAGACAGATGGAAGGAAAGTGAGATGGAGGCAGACACCTCGCAGGGACAGAGGGAGACAGACGTAGAGAGATAAATGTGATGGGGGAAGAAGAAGACAGAGACAGACGGAGAAAGAGAGACAAGAGGGGAGAAAGAGGAAAAGACAGAAAGCCTGCCTCCTTATCTTACCCTGCCTTCACAGCCAACCTCACGCTGGCATCTAATAATACTGTGTGTGTGTGTGGATTTCTGAAAGTGTCTGTGAGCATGTTTTCCTGTTTGTGTGCATGTATGGACTATAAACTAGGGCTAATGACGACATGTATTTTCATTCTAAAGTAATCTATTATCTCTTTCTATTATTTCTTTAATTAACTCAATAATTATTTTGTCACATGTCATAAAACAGGAAATGCCCATCATGAGTTCAACGAGTGCAAGGTAACACCTTCAAAGCATTTTGTTTCGTCCGGCCAACAGTCAAAATCCAGAGATGTGAAATTCACAATCACATAAAACAGAGAAAAGCAGAAACTTCTTACAGTTGAGAAGCTGGAAGCAGCAAATGTTTGGCATTTTTGCTTAATAAATGACTTAAAATTTTAAGTGCATTTTGGTGCATAAATATGTGGAGTATTTCCAGATATATGTGTGTTTGTGTGTGTACTTGATTTCTATGAGGCCGTTTAATCTGTTTAATTCAGTAACCCGCTGTAAAATATGTATGCTCATAAAATGATAAATGATACAGGGTCTGTCTTTAGACCCACAATGCCTTTACAACATGACATGATGGATTTAGCATGAGTGCAGTCACATAAACAGAGAGTAAAGTGAAAGACGAGAAGCACATGGAGTCATGGGTCAAACACTGGAGGAGTTTTTGGATTGGAGGGATGGATGAGAAACAATTGACAGTCGAGCAATTAGCTGAGCTTCACCGGCTTTAAATATGACCGACATTTAGGTCTGAGAGCACTGGAGAGACTAATTACTGTTGGTAAATGATGAACCTGTGATGAATGAAGGGAACATTTGGCTTAACTAGTTATTAAATCAAATTGTGTTAAATGTATCAAGTCATATCACGATTTATAACGCATGAGTTTTGTGCATTTTCATCATACTGGTTTTATATTCACATTCATTTTCACTCTCCAGTCCACATCATCAGTCAGCTTTGTCAATTCTATTCTTCCGGCTCACACTAAGAAAAACTGGCAATTCATTGTTTAAGTTGCGACTAATGCATGAGCTAAATATGTCTCTGATTATTTAACAGAATAAACTTTTGGATGATTAACTCATGAGTGGACCTGTAGTGCCAACACTAAAGTTATTTCTTAGTTAAAAATACAATAAGTCCTCCAATAAATGCATCTGACATTTAGATAATGTATTTATCCTGAGCCATTTCCAGACGTTCTACACTGCTAATAGTATTGACAGTATTGCATGTGCAATACACACTGACAATGCAGGGTTTTAAAGGCTGAATTTATCAGGAGATGTGCAACTTCTCAAGCACCATTAGTCTTTCTTTATGACTTTTAGTTTTTATAAGTATATCATGAATCAATCTTTAATTATAATTCTTTTTGTCTGTCTATTGCCTGTAGCCCACATCAGTATAATAACAATGAGCATAATGAATTGTGTTTGTAACCCACAGCATTATAGAATAATGAGAAAAGCAGAGGAGAGGGAGGGAGGATGTGGGGTGGCAGAGAAAAGGAAAGAAAAAAATTAAACAAAGGAGAAAAGAAAAAGGAAAGGAAAAGAAGGCAAAAGAAACAACCATTAACAGAGAGAAGAAGAACAAAGGGACAAAGAAGAGAAGAAAAAAATGAATGTAGAGAAGAGGAAGAGAGGGGCAAAAGAGGAAAATGAACAACATAACTGTGCTTGCTGATGTAAATCTCCCTCAGGTTAAAACAAGATGATAATTAAAAATGTACTGCAGGGTCACACTGTGAATGTGTGTGTGTGAGAGTGTGTACATGTTTGTGTGTGTCTTATTGTGCAGCGTTTATTGCTGTAAGTGGGTTTGGGTGTATGGTGGGGGGGTGATATTGCGGTGGCCATTAAAAGGTGTCCCTGCTGCAATCAGTGTACAGAGGCCTTAGGGCCTATTTGTTGCTACATCAATCTGGAGTTAATGGAAACACACAAACACACACTCGTACACACATCCAAAAACATTTTCTGCCTACAGTGCTAACATTGTCAGAGAGACCGCTGAACAGCAGGAAACACACATGTAAGCATGCACGTATGCACTTGAAGACACACACACACACAGCTGGCAAGGAAGCCAACCAATCGGGCCCACAGCAGAACACAACTAACACTGTTTAGTACACAAGCAAATCCTAATGAGATCCCATACATTTTTTAAATCCTGTCTCCTTATTTCTTTCTTAGATTTCTTAATCAGACCTTTCTTGATGTTATTGAAACAGCTTCATATTCATATATAACAGAAACCTCATTTCCTCTTGCTTTCATGCTCCTGCTTACGGGGGCTAAAATGACATTTTTGAGGTTGGATTTAAGTTGTCAATCCAAACATCCTTTACTCTCAATCTGAAAATCACCCAGTGAAGACGAATCAAAGTGACTAAATTTGAAAATGTCATGGTTTTTTCTGCCAGTTCTCATCAGTAGATAAGGCAGCGCTGGAGCAAGTCGTGTGCGGGCTCTGTAAATGTTTTAGCACAAACTAAATTGGATAAAGCACATAAGTCACTGTTAATCGCTGACTTGAGGAGATAAAAGAACAAAAACGCAGCAGGACAGGAATGAGCAGAGCGCAGACTGATAAAGAGCAGGAGGCCAGCAGAGCGACCTAGTGCTCACAGAGGCACCATATTTCAACTGTCTGACCCAAGACACTAAATCCCCACCAGCTCCAGGGCTGCCATTCTGTAGCTGAAACTGACCTCTGACCTGCCTATTGAGGGATGCCATGTTCCTACAGGCTTCACTAAACCATCACCATCAAGCCCCCAGAAGCTCTGGTGAGGCGGTTCTGGTGTAGTGGCCACAGTCAGAATTGCAGGTCAAATAATGCCCACTGACCCCAAAAGACTTTTTCCCATAAACAATCATTACAAAATGTAAAGCCAGAGAAGGACTCTGATACACCCGATGTGTTGGCCTAAAACCCTCCCAAAAAGTCCAAAGAACTTTTTCAGTGTATGTGCCAGGTGAGTAACTTTCATTGGAATGAATGGGGCACCATCTTGAAACACGGTATCCGTTCCCTTTATATTGAAGCTATAATCCATAATCGTTACACATAATAATTGTTTACTTATGTATAGCTATGTTGGCTATTTAAATAATTACTCACAGAAGTTTAATAGCGTGTTTTTGCTCAGTCTCATAAGCCTTCTCAGCATTGTTTTCAGGCAGCAGGCAGCTGTTTTCAATGAAAAAGCTCTGATAAACCCATTGTATGTTAAAACAATCAAGTTAGCAACTAGCTGGTGAACATAGTGGAGCATTTAGCAGCTCAGAAAAGTGTTTCTGAGGATTGGTGGAGACCAAAACAGAGCAAAAGTCAAGAAAATATTGGACTTACTTAAGAAAAAATTGCTATGGCAGGTTTAATATAACAAAATAATATTTAAGTTCATAGGTAGTTCATATCATTTTAGACATTTGCTCTTCTAAGCACTTTACATTTAACACTTGGGGTCAATCTTTTATGCAGAAAACCTCTTGACCAGAGCCAATAAAGCATTTGACATCAGTCAGCATGCCAAAAACAGAGGAGGACCCGGGTAGTTAGTATACACAGTGATGGCATCAGTGCTAAAGAGACAAAGAAAGGGTGCCACCTACAGGAACATCATGAAGAGAAAATCAAATCAGTCAAATCTGTGCCAGGTTGGCAGATAGAAAAAAGGCACCTCTTCCATGCACAGGGTTATGGTGGATTTATAGTCCCTTAAGGGTTTTTTGGCTAGCTTTGTAGCTTATGCACAAATGCACGTCAGCTATGGCATAGTCTTAGGATAGCTGATGTGCTCATGTGTTTTCCCACAAGTTTCTGATGCTGAGAGAGAGATTGAAGACAACATAAGGCAAGTTGAAGAAAGGCTCAGTAGTCTTCTCTTTTTTTCAGAAACACACATCTACTGTAGCACAGCCATCTCCACCGTAAGCTTTCTTCCCCAACCACCGCTGTCTGTCACAGTGAATGAAAGAAGGTACATTTGGCAACTGCATAGAACTTATATTCAGTATGAAACCTTTCCACCATTGCTCATATCACAAAGTAAATTGAAGAATGTAAATAAAGTTACTGTAGGGAACAGAATGCAATCGATCAATCGATACATCAATGCTGAAGTATATATCAAAACCTACGCCGGAGGTATCTTTTGCAGGACTCCCATTAACCTGCATAGTTGCTTGCGTTTACTTGCAAAGTAAAATTCCAGCTTAAGTATTCATTTATGCCAGAAGGTCACACTACAGTGGCACCTGAGCTGACCCCTTCTGTTGCGACATTGAAGTTTCCATGGTAGTGTCCCAGCAGGGCACAGGCATGCCGGGCCATGAAGAAACACGCACAGAAATGAGCACTTTGCAGAGATGGAGACGACATTTTTAAAATGAGGACCTTAAGGATTACCACTTTAAGCTAAGAATAAAGAAATAGACAAGAGCTGTTGGTCCTTACCAGGCGTGATCTCTATCACTGCGTCTTGTCTCTCCGGGGGAAAAAGGACCTTGGGAGGCTGAGTGGTCTGGAGAGCTGAGAGGGAGAGAGGGAGAGGGATACAGGGGAAAGGTTGATTATTAGGAGTGTGTTTAAACTAATGAACTTTGGTGTGGTGAATACATATCATCATATTATGGACTCATCATTCCCACATAACAAACACACATTCATCGTATCCACCCAACTATTAATATGTACTTCTGTCTTGAATAGAAAAAAATGAATGGATGTCTTAATTCTTGAAAAGAAAAGTTAGAACATTGTGTGTTTAATTCCTTCTCTGCAGCAATACTCCGTATGTCAAAAATGAGGTATTTTTTTCAATCAAAACAAAACAAATCAAGCCAACGGCTGCACTTTAATGTACCAGCAATTGGGAAAAAGCACCTGAGGACAGATAGAGCTAGAGGGAATACAAGAAGGGTCAGAGTATGTATAGAACAGACAACATATCATAAGGTAGGTCTGAGGTTTGGGTTAGCCTGAATAAAAGTTGCAATATGGCTGTAGCTCCACAGTACACCATTTTGAAAGGAAAGGCCCAGGGAGAGTGCTCACCTTTGCTCTACCAATTGATCACTGCCCCGCAGTCAAAAAGCCAAACACAAAGAGACTGGAGCTCATTGACTGTCACACCTGCGAGAAGCTGCCTCAGCCACAGAGGCAGCTCAGAGCACAGCTTGTCTCACCTCATGATTTCTTTCTGTCTCTTTGGAGACAAACAGGTTGACCGCCTTTCAACTCTGATGACCAGCAGACACTCTTTGCTTCCACCTGAAGCACCTCTCTGGACTCTGAACACCGATGCTCTCTGAAGTCCGACACCTTTTCCCCTCACCACCGCCAAGTGTCTAATAATCCTCTGATGTGTTTCAGTATTCCCATTCTTCTCTGAAGGCTGTGTTATAGTACATGCAATTTGTTCTGTGTCTAAGATAAATGAACAAGAAACATGACATTGAAGCAGTAGTGAAGATGACTGGTATTCCAGGAACACACAGTACAGCATCGGTACATTCCCTTAACTGTCAAAGAACAACATTGATGAGATGAGGTGAATAATGGCTTTGACTTAAAACAGCACAGGAATGAACTACGTGCATTTTAGCCATGCTAGCGATGTGGCTCTAGGGCTCTACGGCTGGCAATGTCAGTCGGCCCACAACTTTGGTCCAGGTTGAAATATCTCAACATAGGAGATTGACATTTATACTGCTAGCATGGCTGTAGATTCTTAGTCCTGTTTCATCCACATTACCAAGCTCAAATATGTCTGTCAGTGGGAAAATTATGCCACTTGAAAATGATCATCTGCGTCATTAAACACCAGAGGTCAGCCACTTGCGTTATAGAGTTGCAATGTGTGAAGAAGGTCCACTTGGAAGTTATTTTAATGTGATATGTTTTTGTAGAGGAGGCCTGCGCTCAAGCAACAAGATAAAGGGAGCAACCCTTGTAAAAATGCACACTTATATAGATAAAGGAAGGTCCAGCACTCTGTGTTCTGATAACGATGAGTCAGTATCCCCCAACTGCTCTCTATTCAAATATTGGTCCACTTGTCATGATATTTCCTGTATTTGTCAACCACGATAACAAAGCTCAGAGTTCATATCAGAGGTAAGTAAGTACAGTATTCTGTCTACAACTGTTTAATTAGTCTCACTTTCAGAGGACTTACACTTACTGTAAGTATCCCATGTTGCTCTTTCTGTTTTAAAGTGACTCTACACAGACAGTTTTTCTTTTATTTTCCACCTTATACTTGAGCTTTTCCCCCAGTAACCCTGTCAGATCCCTCTATCATTCCGTCCCTCTCTCTGATTCTCTGATAGTTTCATTTGCATTCTGAAGGGACCGCTGCACCCTTTTGAGATTACTGAGACAACCCTTCACCTAGACCTACTCCTCTGCTGGTCCGTTTTCTGTTCCCATGCTATACCTTTCCTCGCCTTTCCTCTTTGCTTTGTTACTATTTCCCTCACCATGTATAGAAGGCCTTTAGCTGTTGCTGCCAGAGCATAAATACACATTCATGGTTTTCTTATGAATAGTAAAATTATATACAATCAATGTGGAAATTTGCCATTTCTTTCATTTTCTGTTTTACTTCTCCGTCAGTCCAAGCTTGTTGTGTTGGAAAATGTGCTTTTAAGCTTTAATTTCACAGCAGAACATCCTGCATGGCTTTTCAGGACTTTACGCTGGGTTAAGTGACATTTTTGTTGGGTGCACACAGGTGTATTTGCCTGCACCTGCTTGGTATTCTGGGGACTTGACTGCATCAAAGTGAGAAAGAGGCACAGTGGGAGCTATGTCAGTAGTGATTAAGTAGCGGCGCAGTGCATCTCTCCTACATACATCCGTGTTTCTATCAAGTGACACACTTGACACACAGATCCTACTCAAAAGTCTGCATGACTGTTTTGTATTTATGCTAGGTGAATTGCTCATGTACATACAGAAAGTCTCTCCAGCAGAAATGAAAATTCTACCATTACCACGGTATGCATCATTATATTGTACTGTACTGTATTATATTGTTCCATTTGGACCTTACTAGACACCGTTTTCTAGCACTACTTGCTACAACGCCAAATGCACCAATACCATGTGCCATTAATTCACAAAAGCCAACTCTCTCTAGAAGAAAAGGAAAATTGCGTGAGTATTTGGGGTCTGTGCTAACCTGAATAAAAATCTGAATATCAAAAGGTATGTGGTGCACAGATGATAATGATGGGTTTGCTGTTTACTTTCAGCACACAGCTTCACAGAGACACACAAGCATGAGCGTGCATTTAAGATCTTTGAACTTTTCATAATGCTTGCTTGTCTTGAAAATTACAGTATGCTGTTGATATGGAAATGTGTGTACATGTCTATGTCTGCACGTGTGTGGAGAAAGTGCCATTAGGTTACAGGCATTGGCTGATTTCAACCAAAACAGTCCCTGGAAGTAATGATTCACAGGAAGCAAATCAGGTCCCTTTAATATGCCTCTGTGTTTCTATTGTAACTGTATCTGATTATGTAAAGCTCCAGCTTGATTTGAGAAAAGAAAGTTGCACGCAACAAGACAACAACTTTGATTTTCATTGTGTGGATCGTTGTAAATGAATGTTGTGCAACTGGGTGATATTTGAATGAATCCTAGAAAGAAGATTGTGTAAAGTTGGAAGAGAAGATTGAAAATGCCACAAAAGCAAAGTACCTTTCGACAATGTAGAGAGGACCTGCTGATATTTTCTGGTTATTTCTTCTGCTTTTGTGTATAACTGGAATGATACAATTCGCAAATGAATGTAAAGCTGTTCTAATCAATATTTTTACAATAACAAATTATGAAATGAGCTCTATGTAGCCTTTACCATCTTTCAGCTTACTGTTTTGGTTTTATGGCATTGACAAAGTAGCAACTAGCTGGGGAACATAGAGGAGAATTCAGCTAAAGAGCCAGATATTTCCTTCATGTTCATCAGATTGACACAAACACGACTCCAAATGAATGCTTATGTTGCTCTGCTGGATGTGTAAATAGGCAACTGTTTGCTGGCGTGTTCTTTGTAATGTGAAAATGTGTAAATGTTGTGTTTGCAGCTTGTTACACTGCCCACAGAGGCCACAAAAATCAATTCATGCAGGTTTTAGACTATTTGGGCAGTTAGTTGCATGTCTGTGCTCAATGTCTATAACATTATAAGACATTTCCACCTCAAGTCCAAATATTGAGACTAGTGACAACCATTACTTGCATAAAGTCTGAATTAAGGCAACACAAACTAGATCCTGGTTCCTGGGCCATTAGAGAGTGTAGAGAGTAGGGATTTCTGGCATAATTTCACCTACTTCCAAGGTGCACGGAGCAGTGAAAAGGTCTGAAGAGGTCAAAATCCAGCCTTATTGTCAGACCAACACGTTTTCGGCTTGTGGCGTTCATCTGGGTCATCTATTAGGTAACGCAATGTCAGAATCAGGGACTCTTTGGAGGCCAAGAACTATGGTTCAGTAACCAAAAATGGAACCTGACTGTCACGGATAAAGGTAAGTGAAGGACCCAAGCGCAGACCACGCAGGCAGGAGTTGCTTCAAAAGGTTTATTTACAGGGTAAGGAACACCAGGAACAGAACACCAGGAACGCAACACAAGAGACACACAGGAGACACGACGCATGAGATGAACAATGAACCGACAGGGCACAAAGGGAAAACTCAGGCTTATAAAGGAGAGAGACTAACAAGGTAATCAAACACAGGTGGGTAACAGAACACAGGTGAAAACACCGAGGGCAGAGACAGGAGGCGGGAACACAACGGGAACATGAGACAAAACTAGAAAACAACAAAGAGTCCACACCATGACCCTGACTCTTGTAGCCTCAAACGGTTGAAAAGGTTCCTGGGTGGTGATAGCGGCAAAATGTAAAAAGAACATTTATTGCCGGAGCACATCAGAAGTCACGCATGCATACAGTCTATTTTACATTTACATTTTCACAGTCAGGTGGAGCCACTGCCCATCCTAATTGTGTACACTGAGCAGACAAACTAATTACCACCCACATTACAAAGACTCACACTGCAGCTGTGTCAGTGCAGTGCTGCTTCATATGCTCTTTGGGTTTCAAATGAGATTTGACCTTTTCCAGTTAGATAGTGTGGTGCAGTCCAGCACATTAGGTCAGACAAAGCAATAATCACTAGACAGACCTTAGACAGTGTAGTCAAAGTTTGTTTTAGTGCTTATCTCCTACTGCAATCATTACAGGGGATATACTGTATATCTGGCATTTTCTTGAACTCAAAGGTGTGTCTGAGTGTGTCTGCATGCGTGTCATCAGATATAAACTTACGTGAGCGCCAGAAAGTTCAGAACATTTGAAAGTCATTTTGAGTAACTTTTCTGTGATTTAAGAACACTTTGATGCTATCTGAATCGTCCTGATCTGATAATTTCAGCTCACCAGGTGCTCCAAGTAGATTAAAACAAACACTGTCTTATTGCAGTCTTTATCTCCACAGATGGAATGAGAACAATTTGTGTGTCGAACCAAATGTGACCTTTTTTCCATTTCCATTTTTAAATCTGATGATAGTAAGATTCACATTAACATTAACACAGGAAACTTTCCTGTTACAGTTAAACACAAGAGGACATTTGTTAACATTTAAAACAATAATCACAATTATATTGCCATTTTCTCAGCATGATGTTAATTATTTCCGCTTTGTGGCCTAAAATGTTTCGTACTGCAAATGGAATGACCTCAGCATTTTAAGGATCACTTCATTTTGACCTTTGCTGCTTTCTGTCCAGTGAAACTACCAAACACTTTCTGTCTCATCTGACCTTTGACACATTAGAGTTTTTATTTTGTCACGTGGGGAGAGTTTTCAAATCTCATTTGAGAGACGTAAGCTGAGCATAAACTCATGAGGGCTGTCATAGAAAGCTGTGCACTCAGGCGAGAAAATGTAAGTACCATGGCTCTATATTAATATTCTCACAACTGATTAGTATGCTGGAGAATGAGAAACAGGGGTTGGTCATAGTTCAGGGTCAGAAATAAATCGCCTCTATGGTTTAAAGGTACCGTGTGGAGTGTCCTTCTAAACAAAGATCTGTTTGTTTGTTTCTTGTGCTTTGTGTGCATCTTTGAGGTCTAGCAAACATGTTTAATGAATTTCTGTCATTTGAATTCAAGCATTTGCAAAACTGACATTTTTGGAATAAACAAACCGTGTATTGTTAACCTTAATGTTTGCTAGCTTGTGGTTCCCTGCATTTTGCTGTTGTATTACAGTACCATCTGTCAATCAGTGGAAATCTTACAAATGAAAAGTTGAATTAATTAGCAATAAAATGCACCCTTCTTCAATTCAGTACACTGCTAGGGTTTTGCTGCTACAGCCTCACTCGGTCTGGTATGACCAGTAGCTTATGGTGCTAACTTTAGGTAGGTAGACACTGCCGTGTAAGTGACATTACTGCCTCGGTTTGCTGACTTTTAGACTCTTCTCTACTTTTGTCACTGTTACACTACGTTTTAGCATGTCATAGATAAACATTGCAATGGTTTTACCACAAAAGCAAAACAAGTTTATGTATTAAACTGTATTACTGGTAGTAGATATTTTGGGTAAGGTGGCAACTTAATATACTGTTGGGTACTTTAATGTATAATAGTGCACATATTTAATTGGCCAATCATATGTTTAATATGTACAAACCTATTTTGCAAAGTAAGAGTAAAAAAATTGTGATTGAGTAAAAAGTAAAAAAAATATTTTCCTTTGAAATTAAGTGGAAGAAAAAAATAAAAGTAGCATAAAATAGTCATGGAAATGATCAACCAAAAAACAAGAACCTCAAAACTGTACTTAAACGAGTAAGCAGAGGGAAGAGATCCCTCCTCTGTTGTTCTTCCTGAGGTTTCTTCCATTTTTTCCCCGTTAAAAGGGCTTTTTGGGGAGTGTTTCCTCTAGGACAGAGGTGTTGTATGCTGTATAGATTGTACAGCCCCTTGAGGCAAATTGCGATTTGTGATATTGGGCTATATAAATAAAACTGACTTGACTTGACTAAGCAGACATTTCCAGCTTGGACTAAACTACACTGTCAACCTTCCTGTTCTCTAAAAACAACAGTGAAAAATATGTACATTTTGTGCTGTTCTGTGTGCATAATCAGATATTATATTCTGTATATCAAATTGATATGACCTTTTGGGGAAATATGAAATGTCTGGCGGAGCAGAGAAGCGAGAGACATTAATGTTTAGTGCTGATACATTTAGATGTGTATGTCATGCCCTATTCACAGTAACACTCATTTATTCCTGTCAGAATCCACTCTAATTTGACTTTTTTTCCTTGGTGCAAATCGGTCACTCTGTGTCCCATTAGTGAATACTAAGTCAAGCTCTGATGTTAAACAGATAAACAAACCAGTCATTTTATCAACCCGCCAAAAAATCATTTTGTTACTGTCCTTGCATGTCTGTCATTTTTCTCCGTGTCCCTCACGTCCTCTATCTTTTCATCACTTTATCTCTCCTTTTTCTTTCTATAGTTTCCATTCAACTTTTTTTGTGCCTTTATAAAACCGGAGGAACCTCAGCAGCACCAGAGCTCAGTAAGGGGCATTAAAACATTTGACCATTTTATGCCTGTTCAAGATCTTACAAGTAATTTTCCACCCATCATAGAAAGTTAGCACTCTGCAGTCGCCACAGCTACAATATTTTCACTGTGTGCATATAAGAATGTGGGCCTGTGTGTGTGTGTGTATTTGTGAATCACTCCTGTCCTCTAAATGCATGGGGAGTTAGCGTGTCATTAAAAACTAACACTTTCAGAGGAGTGTGTGTTTGTTTGTGTGTGTGTACTGAGTGGGCCTGTTAGCGGGATGTGAGTTATGAAATGAATGCAAGCCAACCAAATGTACCCACAGAAATGCAAATGTGCTTGTGTGGGTGTGTGAACATGTGTGTGTATACAGAAGTGTGCATTTCCGCATGTATCTGCATTCATGTTTTTATATGTCTTTATCTGTGACCCTGCGTGTGTGTGTGTGTACACACGTGTCATGTTTGC
Source organism: Maccullochella peelii (assembly GCA_002120245.1). Lineage (NCBI taxonomy): Eukaryota > Metazoa > Chordata > Actinopteri > Centrarchiformes > Percichthyidae > Maccullochella > Maccullochella peelii. The sequence goes on along the minus strand of LKNJ01001565.1, from coordinate 20,225 downwards.
ATATTTATTCTTTACTTTGATTTCTATTTGAGTTGTGAGTCAGCTGTCTCCCTTTATGAATGACGTTATGTGTCACTAATGTTTTTGAGAGTGTGTTCAGTTAGCTGCCTCTCTTTTTAGGCTACACATCACCAGACAACTCAAGATGGCGGATGCCAGTTTCTGTAAACACTAATGAGACAAAGAGAGAAACACCAACGTTAGCTACAATTCTTCAAAGTATATCAGAAGTATGATATGGTATGTGATATGATTTATTTATGGATTGCAGATGTAATATCCCTAAGCTCTGATATAGCCCCTTCAGTATCATAGACTTGAGTTCTTCAAAATGAATAGGGCAGGTGGCAGCAGAGTAGAGTAGCTCTAAAGCCAGACTGGAGCTCATGCAACAAATTGTGTCAGACTAAATACTCCTCAGCCTGCTCAAACACAAGATGTTTGAAAACCTTAGACATGGTTGTTAACATTGATACTGGCTTGTGATTTATAACATCTTAATTACTATTCTTCTACTACCAAGCTAAACAACCACGCTATTAATAGCTAATAACAAGAGTAATTTGAAGACTATATGAGTAACGTTAGCCAACTAATCTTTAGTACGAGTTGTTTGCAAAGTTTGTTATGTGAGGGTGGAAAAATACTGTGCATGGCCAAGTTAGCACTGTATCTTTTAGATTAACATTTAATTACCTTCAGCAACGGACTTTGAAGCAAACACGAAGCATCCATGTTGTAATGTGATATGAATGTATTTACAAGTTAGAAACAAAAATTATTGTAGCTGCAACATGACGAGAATGTGGCATAAAGCCCCTCTGACCGGTTATTTACATACTGCATGTTAGTAGCTGGCTAGCATTATGTAAGCTAGCATAAACTGTGAAAACTAACCGTATTAAAAAACATATTGTTTTGGGTGATTAACTACCACAGACGCAATGCAGCTGATGTTCTATCTATGATCTATCATCATTTTTTAAAAACATATTTAAGGTAAACTCTACCAACAGTTAGTTAGCCACTGTCACTCAACGTTATGCTAAGAATGTCGCCTGTTAACAGTTACTGGTGTATTCTATATGTTAGCATTGAGCTTTGGTGCCAACAGCCTACCAGAAATATGGATAACTTTGGTGCCTGTTATTATTAATCAGTAAATAAGCCGATCCTCCTAAAAGAAGGTGTACTCCTTTAAATGCTATTACAAAGCAGACTTGACACAAATATTCTTGGATGTAATTTCTAGTTTGAAAATGTGAAGGGTGAATCATTCTGAACTGCAAAAAAAGCCTCTTTAAAACAGAAAGCTGAGTCACAGCAGAGATGACGCAAGTCCATCTTTATGGTAATGTCATTATGATGATCTGGTGTGAAATATACATAGGCCTATTTCTGATCCCACGACTACTCTTTGGAGAGAGCAAGAGCCGAGGGTGGGACACACTGTGTAAAGCAAGTGTGTGTGAGATCGATGGGTTTTAATGTGACCCTGGTGCAAGTGCTGAGGTGGGGGGAAACATTAAACCAATATACACCTCTCTCTTTTCACACACACACACACACACACACACACACATAGGCGTATGCATTGTAGATCATTATCACCGATACCATCTGCTCCGGAGCAGTGCCACACTGGAGGGACACACCGATGGAGGAAACAAGCGCTCTCCCTTAACTCTGCACATAGAGCTGAATGATTAAAGACATAAATTAAAAATGAAGGGCTCTGTAGGGAGGGGAGGCGGCTGCAGAGGAAGAAGAACAACACTTGATGAGCTTGGATGTGGCAGGTACCAGGTGAACAAATTTAACTAGTTAAAGCGCACAGGCTAGCACTTTAAAATGTTTTGAGAAGTTGTAACATCACAGTATAATATCATATTACAAGGTCTTGTACACAAAATATCACCTAGTTATGTATTTGTTTGTTAAAGCTGAGGTATTTTAGCAGAGAATACAATCACGCAGGAGGAGGATGCCAATGCTGTTCTTGTTGTCTTTCTTCTAAAAATTCTCCTTTATGTTAGGAGAAAAAGGGTTCATGAGATTTATTTTCTCATGTGTCTAGACAGTTTTGGCACTGCTCTCAAAGCAGTGATTTGGATGCATTTCTGTGTCTCTGGTAGATTGCTGTCTTTGGTGTATCTTAAACATCAGAAACTGAGAGCTCTAAGACTTATTGGTTTAATTTAAATGACATATCAAAGCCTGTCAGTTTTCCTCAGAGTTAAATAGATTAAAAAAAGAATGGGACTACTATAAAAGGCAGAAGAACTCTCTACTTGGGAGACTTCAAATGTAGCTTTTTCATCAACACATGAATACCGGTATAATAAATATTACGCCATCACAGTGAAAAGGTTCTGCAACAGTAATATGAATTGGGCCACTATTATTTAAAATCTAATTTCGTCAGACAGAAGTTGCAGTCCAAGCCCACTGATGAGTCTCAATAGAAGGTAAAATGCTCTTCAGACGGTTACAATGAAAAACCCATTTGGCTGTGACCCCAGAGATCTCTCTCCATGTCACGAGCTGAAATCCCCCACAGGCAGATATAAAATGACACCAGAAAACTGTGAGAGCAGGAAAAAGAAAAATGAATGAAAAAGAAGAACCCAAGTAAAAATATACTCTAGATACATACAGTCTGGACCAACTACATCCTTGTGAAGCACAGCTGGCACTGCAACCACTTCATCTTTAAGCCACCACCACCACCTCAGCATGTGTGTGTGTGTGTGTGTGAGAGAGAGAGTGTATAGTTAGTGATTCTAATTAGTTGATTTAAATCAGTTAAGGGACTCTTACCTAACTGCCGCTGGTCCCACCGACAGCATGGATGGGAACACACACTATTTCCAGGGTTGGGGCTGAGGGCAGCTCAACCACCCATGGAGATTTAGCTAATTATCTTTCTGCTATCTGTAGGCTATAGTGCTCTCTCTCTCTCTCTCTCTCTCTCTCTCTCTCTGTCTCTCATTCACAAAGGCTCACATTGAGCAGGTGGAATAACTGTCAAAACACTGAAGAAGCAGGAAACGCATCAACTTTTAAATACTTTCTTGAATTACTGTCATCTAACAGACACACGCAATAAACACTCACAGTCACTCTTGGAATGTGTCTGTGGGAAGAAAGCCCATCAGCCTGTCACACAGAATAGTAATAATAATCAATTAGTCATTAATTGTACCAGTCAAAACATATTTTAATGGCTGTTACCACCATGGAAAGTTACATATCTCATTTCACTACATATGTGGAAAGGATGCTATCGGTTAGGCCAGGTTAGGAACATCTATTTGGAACAGAAACATAAAGGCGAAACATTAATTTATGACCCAAACTCTCTGTTGCACATATCCATCTTAGTTTCTAGACCAGCTTCTTGGTTCAATTTTGACTGATTATTTGACTCTTATTGACATTTCAGTTGCACTACCTTTTGTTTTACTTCTAAATAAAGAGGTTTAGATAATCTGGCTAAACTGTCTGAATACAACCTGTCTGACTGCTCATGTTTCTTGTCCTGTTAGACTTCTCTTTAGGGATGACGCTGTATTCGCAAATCTCTGCAATTATCTAGGCGAGTCCAGTGCATGAAACTACACAAGTAAGACCTAGGTGGTAATAAAGCAGAATTATCCTTTCGTAATTAGTGCAGATTAGAAAATGTGTGACCTGTGAAATGGACCTTTTTAGAGAGAGTAGTTTTGTCTCATTCAGATAATTGCAGGCTATTATAAGGCTCAACCAGAACGTTTTATAAGATGTGGCAATTATTCTTTCTTTCTCCTTCTTGTTTCTCGCTTTCCTTTGATTTTTCCTTCATATTATATTGTATTTATGTATGGGATGGATGCATGGATGCTGTAATGTTGTTAAAGGTGAATGTGTCAGAACAGTTTCCTTGCTGATTTATATTCTGAAATTTCAATATTTGAATGATAATTACTGCAGCTGAGTCAATAATTCAATGTGCTATTGTGCTGCCAGGCATGAGTGTACTTTTCACTATCACAACATCTACAGTAATAGTAGTAATACTGTTGAAAAGACCATGAGCACTACTACAATCATTTCTATAAACATATCTGCTTATGTATACAGATTCTGTAGGCAAGGGACAAGATTTTGGTATCAGAAGTGTTCTGGTTTCCATTTGTAGTCCGCTTGTAGTCCGAGTAGTATTGACCAACAACGTTTGCGGGGGCTTTGGTTGTATGCAGGTAAACAGTCCGTGTGGAGAGCAAAAGAGGCGGAACGCATTGGCCGAAATGCGCTCTCTGAACCCATCGGCTATCGCCTAATGACGATTTAGTTGTTTTTATCAATCTCAGAACCCTATAAATTACCTTTTTGTTAGCTTTTTAAAAATGTATCTGCATTTAAATCATCGACAGAAGATAGCCGATGGACTGTAAACAATACAGATACCCATTATCTGGATATTTGCCGGCTACACTGGAAGCCCTGAAGCCGTTGCCCCCAGAGGCTAAATTTATTGTCAGATGATAGCTGATGGGTTCCGAGATTGCTATCCTCTTCATAGCTACCACTGCCTTTACTGTCATTAGCACTACTAGCTCAGCTATACTGCTACAGTGTGACTATAGCCACTCAAACTGGTATTAGTACTACTGTCCCACTATGACCATTTACAGTATGTGCCAGATTTTGTACAGATATGCTCATATCTATACAAAGGAACAGTGTGTGAGTTTTTGGTACTTCAGGTAACCTTGACCTACAAAGATCCTTGTACAACTTTTAAAAAAGGTGAGTTGGGGCCAGAATGTTGATTATGATGACAAATGCATATATGACATTGAGCAAGACGTGAGGTTTGTGTGTGTGTGTGTGTGTGTGTGTATGTGTGTGTGTAACCGCGTCTGCTGAGAGTTGATAAGACCTTTAATAATGAGCTTGTTCGTTCTGTCATCAGTCAATGCACTGTCACTGCCTAGGCCATATTCAATCATTAACACATTTTTCATTTATATACGTAGACATTAACAGAGACAGAAAGAGAGAGAGAGAGAGAGTAAATGAACATTGAAAATGATTGAGCAGGGTCTAGACAGTGACAAAGTCTCTCTCTCACGCGTGCACACACATTTTCACACACTTTCTGTCAGTAGCGAGGTCATGCTCAGTCATTAAACTGTACATTTACATACCGCCCTTGTGTGCACACACGCCTTCATCTTCCATCATTAGTCTGTGAATTTTCTGAATTAAATATCACCTCATTTCCTGAGAGGAGAGCTTGTCTTTGGATGAATTATAGGAAAACAAAAAAAATCTCTCTCCCCCACGCCTCTCAATTAATTTAAGTTTTATCTTTCAAGTGAAAACAAACCTGGTGTAAATGCTCACTGCAATTTGTGGCTTGAACGAAAGTGACGCTATTTCAATAACCTCTTCCTGAAGTTTGGTTCACAAATTTTCAGTGTTTCCAGTGACTGCCTGAAACAAGCACCTTGGCAAATTGGGAGATAACAGCAGAATCCATATTCCTTCAGTCTAACACACACAGACACACACACACACACACACACAGAAACCTAATGAGGATAGAGGTGGCTGCCAAAGAACAAGGTAAGCATATCACCAACACCAACACGCACGTAGAGCAACAAATAGAGTAACACACACACACACACACACACACACACTTCCTGATCGATGGATTCTGTCCCCTTGGCTCAGAATCAATCTTGCTGTGATGCATGGTGGGTAATTATTCAAAACTTTTATGTTTTAACGAGAAACATGTCTCCAACATGCATTTCATTTAATACTCTAGCTGGTCAATGTTGCTCATCTGTCATCATGAAATATGTGTCTCAAATACAGAAAAGAGCACACACACAACCCTGTATTTCTATACTTGTGAGGACTTTCATTGACATAATGCATTCCCTAGCCCCCCCTCAAACAGCCCTTTTAAGTCTGTCTGAAAGTGAGGACCAGCCAAAATGTCTTCACTTTCCAAAAATGTCCTCACTTCCAAGGTCTAAAACTCAAATTGGTTCTCACAAAGATAGCTGTACAAGTACACACACACATACATACACACACACACACACACACCCACACACACAAAGGAAAGTGAGAAGGAACACATTGTGATGTCATACATATTCATCAGGAAAATCGACAATGGGGATGAAGACATATTGATCTGAATGTAAAGGCTGGACCTTGTTAATCAATACTGAAGCCACCTGGCCATAAATAGACTTTTAGCATATATATTTTATTTTAGTATATAATGCAGACATGCTTTCCCAGCTAATCACTAACTTTGTCTGTCTGCTGTTTGGTGTTAAACAGCTGCTGCTGCAAAGTTGCAGGCTGTAAAACCAAAACAAATGAGCTGATAGATGCTAAAAAGCTCTGTAGTGCTGAGGGGAGCTGCAGAGTTGGGTGATAATTCTCTGGAATACCTTTAGGAATACCTGCTGTCACCCCCATATAAAATATATAAAATGTACATTTCTTTGTATTTACCTTAAGACGACATTAAAGTTGTAATTTTTAAAAGAAAAGGTAGAATCAATGTTCAGCCGAGATGATGAATGTATTTCACTTTGTTTCTTTGTTAATGTACCTGGCCGCAGGTTACATTTATTTAGTTTGAGTTAGAGCTTTGAAAGTTTTGGAAGTACTTTAAAGGCTCTCAGAGGGTACAAACTCAGACTGAGTTTTCCCCAGTGATACATTACAAGCTCAGAAGGGGTTTTGGAGTGATACAGTAATATATGTATAAAGAGCTGTTAGGCTGGCAAGGCTCCAAAATGTCTGCTCCCACAACTCCTGAGGTCATTTTGTGAAGAGCACTGCGGAAGCACTGAGGGACCCCCACAAACATACACACACGTATAGATGCATGCACCCCCCCCAAACACACACACACACACACACACACACACCCTGCTGCTGTGCCCATCTGCTGAAAATCCACGCCTTGGTACAGATGGGGTTTGAACTCTGTCCAAGTGGCTCTAGCTGTGTTTACTGCTGTTGATGTCTGGGTACATTTCATTAAAAGGTGTGTGTTTGTGTGTGTGTGTGTGTGTGTGTGTGTGTGTGTGTTACTGTGTGTGCAGATTTAAATCAGCACTGCAGTACCAACAAACAAGTTTAGGTGGTTTGGAGCCCATGCTAAAAACACACGCACATGTGTACAACAGATTGATACAGGTTAAAGTCACCATGCTGACAAGTAAAGAGGTCAAAGGTCATGGCTTACATGTTGTGGTGACATCTAAAATGAGCAGGAATGCCAGACAAAGAAAGAGACAGACTTTTTTATTTTCACAACAAACCATCCTGTCACATAAAGTAGCACCAACTCCCAACAGGAAGACAGTCGTGTCCATTTAATCTTACAATTTGTGTTGTGGAATTCAAAATGACTTTTAGCAGGTTGGGGTTCTGTTGTTTCATCAGTCATCATGTCACTGTCAGCTCCAATGCAAGGTTCCTGGAGGGTTGGGAAATTATGAAAAGTTTTTTCTTTTTTTTGCACTGATGTGTTTTTAAAGCCACCTTGGGCTTTCCTCTTTATTTTTTTTTTACTGGGTTTGGACCATGGAGTTTGCTGTATTTCACTGTGAAAATTCAATAAATTGAATCTGTACAAAAAGAATATAAGACACGTGTCAGATGCGCCACATCCCAGTGGGTTGTACAGCTTTTTGTGTGTTTTAGTCTCTTTCATTTTTCTTAGTTTTCAGTGACACATTAGTTCTTCATCACTACCCAACCCTTCAGCAAAAAGAAATTTACTGGACTTTTACTTTTACCTCGTTTTGTTTGGCTCAGTCTCAGGGTCATAGAATATAGTAGAAAATAGTGTCAGCTCTCATTGTTTACAAAGTGAAAAAAAAAGACAAAAGAGACTTTGAAAGATGCTTCTGGAGGGTGAAGTCTGGTCCTCTTGGTTTTCATCATATCATACTGCAGATGAGTCGCACATCTCCAGAAGTGGTGTATGAAATATTCAAAGCAGAGATCAGACTCCGCAATGAGTGGATACCATGTAAGAGTCACTTCTTGGGTTTTGACCTGGAGGCTTTATTGCTTGTTACATTACGTCTTTCTTGTGTCTATGCACTGTGAACTGTCAAATAAAACAAAGATTCTGCTGATCAACATATTCTGTTTTCTCTAACAATTTGAAATGTGTCTTACACTATAGGTGTGTGTGCCTTTTAGTCATATAGTGTGTTTGTACATATTCCTTAAATGAATTGGTCCTCAGATGCTTTTGAATAAGAGTCAAATCGACCAGACTAAGTCAATTATAGACATTAGAGTGAAATAGAGGGAGAGAGTTTGAGTTTTTTAAAAATGATTCTTCATTTACAAGAGTTTGTAACAAAGACACTCACAGGCCACAATATGAGAACACAAATAAATTAAATTAAAGTAAAGCAACACATTTGCAAAAGTGATTTCCAAGTCCTTTAAAGAAAAAGTATGCCCTCATAATCCCACACATTTTGAAAAGCATCCACAACCTCCATTTTGACATAATATTTATATTCTAGCAATACTCGTGCTCAAACTAGACACCTCTGTCCTCTATCCATTTCTTCTTAACTTTGCCAACTTTGCTTGACCAAAAAGGAAATTCAGCAGTCGACCAAGAGGGAGAGAGAGAGAGAGAGAGAGCTACCGTGTGGCCATAGGCATGATATTAGAATCACTCTCATAATTTCTTTATACTATTGACCTTATCCATTTAAAATCATAAAAAATGCTTAACACTAAATACAGTTGTTATTATCACCATCACATTTAACCTTCCACCCTGTCTCATGGAAATTACCTACATATAAATACTAATTTACAAGAGAAAATGAGTTGAGGGAGAAACGTATACTAATACCGCCTGAATTACGTTTATGAGTCGCAGAATTTTCATACTGAAAGTATCTGCAAAACATTCACTGAAAACATATTTCATTTGTTTCCCCGACAATATCCACTATTGAACTACAATATCTCCTCATAGTAACTAAAGCATGATTTATGTTTTTTATGGTTATGTTTAGGCAAATCACAGAACTTGGTTAAGCTTAGGGAAAGATTGTGCTCTTGGTTAAATATTGAAAAAGTTCAAAGCATGAGCGATTTAACTGAGATCTTTCCCTAACCTTAACCAAAGTGCTTTTGTTGCTACATGTGGGACTCCGGATATCAACAGTAACAGCCAACATCCACTCCCTATTAGAGGTGGAAATCACTGGTCAATCAATGGTTTCGTTCACTTCATAGATCCTCAATCTCTGACTATGTAGTTTGTTTAGAACCTTGCCAGAGAACAAAATCCATGCAGAAATTACTTTTCTTGCTAAACATATCTGTCAAAAAACAAATAAGTAGTTAATAAACATAGTTACTAGGACACAGGGTTGCAGTATTTTTAGAGGGCAATGTAACTCAAAGGTCCTCATGGTCCTCACCCTGCAAGTTTGACTTCTTCTGAAACGAATAATTCGCTACTCTCTATTTCCAATAAACTGGGGACAGCAGCTCATACGAATAGAGATGGCTCTCTCATGATGTCAGGAATGACCATTTTACGAGTCAACTCAGGGGAGTGTAGGCTTGTAGGAATCCATGTGTCTGTGTTGTTGACTCGAAGTGGCAGGCTAATTTGTTTTTGAATTATTTTCAAGAAGCACAAACAGACCTCTGAACCTGAGCAGAGAAGGCTGCAGCTTTAGGCGAGGTAAACTGTCAAATAGAAATATGTGCAGGTATAAACTATGAAGTGTTCTGGTCTTCACTGTGTGAACGTGGTCTTGTGGACTGCATCTGCATACCTGTGCATGAGTGAATGTGTGTGTAGCTTTGTGTGTGTGTGTGGAGATAAAGTGAGCTATGTCCCTCGCCGAATATTTTATCTCTCCCATCACTGTGAATGTGCGTATCAATATGTGTCTTGACAGGCAATAACTGACAGAAAATAATTAATGGATTATTTCTCATCATCATCATCATCATCATCATCATCATGCTATTTTGAGCAAGAGTCCTCTTTAGTTGGAAATGAGGCTCAAACTTTAAAAGATTTGTACATGTCATTCAGCTTTACTTCACCTACTTCAGTTCAGAAAGTACATGTTATAGAAAATAATAGACAAACCTACCATCCTTTTCACATAAGTTGATCATTTCATGTCACTAATGTCTTCATTGACCACATTAACTGCAAATAGCTGCAGGTAGAAATAGATCCATTAGGGAGGAATTATCCTGGATTGTTCGGTTCACACTCGTGAAACTGTTTCCCAAAAGTAGAGATCGAACAACGAAGACTCTAATCTGTGAAGTCAGCGATCAATACTTTGCTAAACTGCTCTGCTGATAATGAAGAGTAGATGGACTTGATAAACTTCTTCAGTGTTTCAGTCAAATGAGATTTTACATCCAGCCAGCACCAACTATAAAAGGGATATGAAAACCAACAATGAATTGATTCTACTAAAAAGTATTGTGTGAGTATCCAAAGCCTGATATATCTTATTCCTCTGTGCCATAGTGCTCTGTTGTTGTCCAAAAACTATTAAAAACATATTAGTGAGCCTCACTGTTCACTGTGTGACATGTTCCTTCATTACCATGAACATGAGCACAGTAGTTTATTTTGAGTTGATCCCACATACACCATCCATCTGCCGGTAATAGTCATCAGCCCACCAAACGCGTACTGATTGGCAGCTGAGAATAGTCCCCAACAAATGCATTATTTGCTCGAGTCACATTTACTAAACACTACAGTGCCAGACTGTTTTAGGAAATTATCTTGCCAAGGCTTTATCATGTTTCAAGATATGAGTGGTGCTTTGGCTGACATTGTAAGAAGCATGGTCCGGAAACCATATTTGGATATATGAGTACTACTGAGTGTAATCCTGTAACAATACAAAATAATCCCCGATATGGCTGTGGACAAAAATGTCATCAAGTAATCGACCATCAAGTAAAACAAGGCTCTGTGAGGCACAGCCGTGCTTTAGCTAAATGCTAACATCAGCATACTAACTAGCTCACAATGACAATGCTAACATGTTGATGTTTAGCAGGTAGAATGTTTACCATGTTCACCATCTTAGTTTGTGTGTTAGCATGCTAACATTTGGTAATTAGCACTAAACACAAAGTACAACTGAGGCTGACGGGAATGTCATTAGTTTGGCAGATATTTGGTCACAAACCAAAAAATTGGACAAATTAAAATTTTGATCTGATGATAATGAAAACTCAGAGGATCGCCAAAGTTATTAGGATGAATGTCTGAACTGAGTGTCATGACAATCCATCCAACAGCTGTCGAGATATTGAACCCATAACACCAAATATCAACCTTGTGGTGGCGCTATAGGAAAAGTCAGGGGATCATGTAGTCAGCAAGCTCCATCCTCTGGACAACATGAATGTCTGTAAACAATCCATCCAATAGTAGACTGACCGACAGATCGACAGACCAGCATTGCTGATAGAATCCAAAATGTGTGAAAAGGTCTCTACCTCACACATCTCTTTATATATGTCTTAAAATAGAGAAAGTGGATGGCTATAGAATACAAAGCATTTTCAGACATTGTCTAACCTGTGTGCCATTACATGGCAGATCCTCCCACAATGTCAGGGTAACAACGAAAAAAAGTTAAAGATTTAGAGTCTTGAAGGACGCATGAGCTGAGTCTTTGAAAGTCTTATTTTTGAAAAAAGTGCTGAGACAGACTCAAAGTGAAGTTTTTTAGTTCGTGAAAATGTAAAGAAAAATATAAATAATGTCTCTAAAACAATATGGAAGAATCAGTACAGAGAAAGTGAGAAACTGATGACTATGCTAAGATTCCTCTTCATAATGGAATTGAATGGTGTGTGTGTGTGCTGTATGAATTTCTGTGCCTGCAGCATGTGTGTGTGTGTGTGTGTGTGTGTGTGTGTGTGTGTGTGTGAGTGTCCTTGCATGGGGGGATGAGAAAATATTCATTGCTTAGCCGAGGGGTGTCGTATTCGTGTTTGTAAAAGACTGGAAAACATAATGATGTCTGTTTCATATTCACTTATCTGTGTGCTCAGAGGAAGAAATACAGGGGGAGAGAAAGAAGGTGCAGGGAGACAGTAGTTAAGAAAAGAGACGGAGGCAAGACAGACAAAAAACTGAAAATTATTCATTACTGACGGACAGATATTATGAAAGCGTTTTAATGAAATTCTCTAAGGTGATAACATACACATCTATTTCATTTCATTCCCTCACACTGATCCATTTTTCTGAATGACATGGATGTCTGGATATCATACACCTACATTACTGATTCATCAGATTACTTTAACAGTTTGAGATGCCAGGAAAGAGAGAGGGAGGTATGATAACAGTGTGTGTTTTTAAAAGGGTAAGGATGCCCCAAGCCCAAGCAAGATGTACATCTTAAAAAATGGTTCTCAAATACATTACATACATACTTACATTTAAAAAAAAAGGCTAAATCATTTCCTTGAACAGCAGGGCCCTGTAGGTTTTAACAAATGTTCCTCAAATATAAAACAGTGCATTTGTTGCAGACTATTTTCAGCTGTGGATCTGGTGTGCTAGTGACGTGACAGCAGGATGGTGAATGTGGCGTTTAGTCATTTAGTCAAAATAAATGACAGTGCTAATGTTCGTCGTAATGAAGGAACATGTCACCCAGTGTAACAGCATGGCTCAGTGATCAGTTTTTAATAGTTTCTGGAGGTCTGGGTCCCAGGAACAGTGCTGGGAGGTGAGGCCACAGTTGGGATGCAGGTCACATGACGCTCACCTGACCTGATGTCACACACACACACCCTGAAACTACTCTTTGTATTATCAGAATTTTAGGCAATAGGTTCAATACAATTTGAAAAGTCTCTATAAGCCCTAATACAAGGAAGCCCAAGGAAGACTGAAAAACTATTTTGACATATTTGCGCACGTTTAGCAACTTCCACTGGAAGGAATGGGGCCCCATGTTGAAACTCGACATTCAATTCTCTCAATACATCGATGGCAACTTTCTCCAACAAATTATGTGACTTTGTTCCAAGCAGCACTTCATTTTTGTTTGTTATTATAACGTTAGAGTCAAAAGTCATACAGAAGAATCCTAAAAAATGTTCCTGCCAACCACTGCTTCGCTTTTTGTCTGAAATGAGCCTTTGTTGTACCACATTCAGTGTGTCTTCACACTAAGAGAGACAAGCTGGTGACTGATAAGAAAAGCAGGACTGTGTGGGACTCATTTTTATATCAAGCTAATTCTCAGCATGATGTGGTGGTCTTAAATGACTTCAGAGAAAGACCCTGGTACCCAGCAAGAGAAGGACTAAAGATGGCTTTGTATCAAGCTCCATGTTTTCACCACGCTCTGGTGAACAGCGATGATGATGATGTTGAGGAAGTGAAGTGACAGCTGTACGTTGATCATTCCAACATCCCAGCAGCATCCACAACCTCCCCACAGTGGATCAGCTCTAAACTCAGCTTCACCTCCGAGGCTCAGTCCCACTGCTGTTCCAAAGCTCCAGGACAAGATGTCTGGAGGCGATCGTGATGTCTGAGAGAGATGCTGGTACTTAGCAAGACGAGCAGGACTGTATGAGTTCACCAGCCAGCAGGCCTCAAGCAAGACAACTCTCAAGCTTAATGAAGCTTTACTCTGACTCCATACTCTACATTTAACTAGTTTAGTAATAACTATCCCAAATATCAAATGGAAATCAAATAAAAACTTGAATATTTTCAGTCTCAGTTTTTCCAACTAAGCCTGTCTTTCAAAGTACAATTACATCTTGAGTGATATGATTTCAAAACAGACTGATGAACTGATGTAATGCATGTTTAAAAGTCCAGCAGTTTTTGACCACATAAATATAGGTATGGTGTTAACACCATCAGAAAACATGAATAACTTATATTAAGACTGGATCTGGTGTTTGTTTATTGTATATATGGTTTGTGTATTATATATCTCTTTTAAGGCCTTACAGTCAGTTTGGGAGTTATAGCAGGTTTACATGGTTCCAATCAGATTGGACCTTTAACAGAAATTCTTGGCTTTGTATTCTTAGAGCTTGCAGTCAGTTATGGGTCACCAGGTTGTAATATTTCAAATACTACCTGCAGTACTAATCCTACTATTTCCTGTTGGCCAGTTGCTGATGACTGTGAGCTAAATCCTCATCGTTGAAGCATCCTGTGACAACATTCTCCGCTGCTATGCTGCAATTAATTCTATAGTTTTTATGCCTGAACATTAAATTCAATCAGATTTTGATGACATTTGTTATTATACTATGAGAGCTATAATTGCAGGGCATTAAAAGATATAATCCTTTTATCACTTTCAGATGAGTTTATCATTCAAGTTATGGCAACATATTAACGTGGACAATGGCCATGGACAATTTTAAAACTACATCATAGACACTGACATCAAAGATCCCCAAATACATATAAATAATATAATACATGTACTGTTCTTACAACCCTGCCAACAACTTTTACCATAGTCCAAAAGATGGTCATACATGTGTCCATGTGTGTTTGTGTTAGACCAATATGTTTGGCAGATACTGGTGTTTTATTAAAAAATATGATTTACCTCCATCAGTACATTCTTTTATAGCAGATATGATGCCGTTTGATTGATGGCATTTTGGAAAACTGGTCAATATTATACTGGTTTTCTATTGGAAGACCTTTGCTTATATAATAAGTAGCACGTAAAGGTCAGATTAGAATTACAGTTTGTCTGTGTTTCACTGGTGAGTTTTATTGGCCAGGGTGTTTTTTTTCCCTCACCCTTTCTATTTCTCTGCATAAAAATAGTCAAATAAAGAAAACAGCTACAGTGTAAAAATACTTGGCTTTAAAAGCCCACATTGTTTATCCCATCGCACACACTATCTGTTTCTACATCTGATACTGAGGTTCTTGCTTATTTCCAAAAATATTATCAACATGTTGTGGGTTTCAGGCTCTCTCTCTGTTTCTTACTTTTTACACAAATGAGTTTACTTGTAAATGTGCCACACAAAGTTTTACTTGACTTTACTGGCTGGGTGAGGAGCTAAAACTTTGCCATGGCCTAATATACTAGTGGCACAGAGACACGGTCTTTTGAGCTACTGGCTCACAACCAGTGTCTCTATTGTCTTTACAGCCAGGCCAAACCTGGCTGGAGTGTGACTGAGCCAAACTCATCCACAATCTGGCCAAAGCTGACCACAACCTAGCAGATAATGGTCGTTCTCTGTTCTTCCATTTCGTAGTTTGTAGATAAAATGATGTAGCATCTCATTTATGCCACATCTGAGTATTGCAGTAGTGTTTTTAAGCTGATCGAACTGACCTTCTGTGTGTTTTTTGGTATGATTAAACACATGATATATTTTCACTGTCTGTCTGCCTGCAAACTGTAGCCTTCTGGGATATTAAAATATGTGTTTGGAGAATCTAAAGTGTCAGTGGTCTGGCTGTTGTCGACTGCTTGTGCTCATTATTTCCAAAATCCTGCTGTTGGATGGTTTGGTTTGGCCAGTAAATGAAGATCCAAACCAAACCGTACCGTAACACAGCTAACCTCTGCCAGACTAAACTCAGCTGCCTGGCCTGATGAGAGCCAGGCAGCTCCTGTCAAGCACATAAATTAATTTATTTTCCAGTTTATTGCTTCCCGATAAGAGTAATATAATTTGTTTTGAAAATACATTTTGTTTAGTTATAGGTAGACATTAATTTTAGACAAAAAGCCTGAGCCATGTCTTGTGTGTGTGTGTGTGCTTAGACATGCTGACTCAGTGGGGAGAGGCTGCTTTATGGATCCTGTCATTGAAAAATACAACACACACACGCACTTTAAAGTCTGTTCTTCCTCCGCTTGTCAGAATGCAATCTCTCTCTTCCTCAGTCTGTCTGTCTGTCTCTTTTAAAACAAAAAGTCTGCCTTCTTTGAATAGTGAGAGGCAGCAGAAAACCTCCAGATACACAACGTGCTGAGAAATGCTCTGATATAAATAATGTGTGAGTGAAACGACAGTGTGAGGGATTTGGCTTTTCAACCTGCAACAGCGAGACTCGAAAATCTACCTGGATACTATAATGAGACCACAAGAGGGCTGACCTTTTACCCAAGTCAACATATGGCATACTACACCTGTCTCTGTCTGGCTCACACACAGTAGACTGCCAATATGTGTGTGTGTGTGTGTGTGTGTGTGTGTGTGTGTGTGATCTTCTCTTTTGCCAATAGAGACCAAATGTCCTCACACTAAGTGAAAGAATGAGACAAATTCCCTTCTTTCAAAATAAAGGAGTTTAACGTTTTTGAAGATTATAACACTTAGGGTTTGGACGGTTTGAGGATATTTTATGAATGAAATGCACAGGGGTCCTCATAAGCATCATAATGTGTGTCTGCGTGTGTTTGTGCACAAGTGGACAAGTACAAAAGGTACCAATTATGAGGCAATGTGCCAAATGGAGCACATTGAAATCTGTGTTTATGTGTGTGTGTGCGTGTGTGTGCATCTTTGAGGTACCCCAGAGGTATGAAATATTAGCAGACATGCCAAACTGAACATATTGCAGATTAGGGAGGTGGAGTGGGCCTGAGCGATCACTTGGCAACAATGTGTCTCCATCACCACCAGGGGAACAGATAAAGATGTTCAGCTCATAAGGAAAGAAAACAAACAAAAAACACACACATATACACACACGCACATACCCCCTTCCCTGTGTTCATGGAGTTTTACTTTGTCTACTTTTGTTTTGATTGCACTTTATTATTACCAGGATTAGTGTCCCATATTCTCTATAAAGCCCTCTGTGAGGAACTTAGATGTTGAACACTGTTTCTAAAATAAAGCTGCCTTCAGTTCAAGTATTTAAATCGTTCATGTTTCCTAACAGGAATCTTTACCTGGTCTAACAAATAACATCTTTTATCTTCTCTGTATTTATTGAAAGCCAATCTAAAGGCAATTTTCATCTTTACTTGCAAAAAAGACCCTGAAGCTAAAGTGACATATAAAGACAAAACAACACATTTAGTGGAAATAAAAAAGGTGTTTTACATTCTGATTATTTGTTTAATACCAGCGGCTCTAGTGAAAAAAAGGACCTCTAAGCAGTATTAGTGACACAGCAGGGAAGATGGATGCTTTTTTGTTTTTAGAATGATGATATTTCTGTTCATTAGTTAATATTTAGCACTAGTTAGCATAGTGAAGGACACAAATGTTATTTATAGCATGCGTGTGGGAACCTATTTTCAGCAGGGAGAGGCTGCCCAGTATACGTGCATGTGCGTGACAGCTAATGTGCATGCTCATATTAATGTTTAGAATAAACAACTGACAGCTCACATTTTCTGTAATTAAATTTGAAACTTGCATGGAAATAACATTGCAGCTGGATGAACTACAGGATCCATATGATTGATGATATTTAAACCTGCAAAAAGCTCAGATTCTGCTGACTCAGTCAAAACTGCAACAAAAAAAAAGTCTTCAACATACAGGCTTAACATGTACAGGCTGATTGCTACTTACTTTGTGGTGTTTTATTCAAAATGTTATTAATGACTCGTGAATGTTTTAGATACTGTAGCTGCACATCCTGTCGGTCTCCTCAGTCTGCCCTCAGAATCATCATCAGTGTGAATTCTGCATCAATGCGCCTGGGGATACTGCCCTCGCTAATAATTTATGTGCTATCAAAGTGAAAGAAACGTCTACCTGCTGTGGACGATACTGTGTAACTTTTTACGCTGCTTGTCATTCAGATGAAGACGTTCATTTCAAAGTCAAGTTGAAATCAAAGTGTGAAAAAAATTATATATATACATAAACAATGCAAACTGTGAAAACAGACTTTCTGATTAGGTAAGCAAATGTATTCATCTGGCAGGTTAAGTGGTAACAGCATGAATAAAAACACTGTGGGTGAGACTTACAGTAGTAAACAAACAAGTGATGCAACAAGGCTGTAAGACAACTACTAAATCCAAATACCTGTCTTACAGAGACAAAGGTTATTATATTCATTAAGTTTGTCCACGGTCACCACCTCCAGCTGAGTACTTGTTGCTTTTCATATCTTTGAGAAACATCACATTGCAACATGTTTGAAAGAAGACAAAAATATACATATACATTTCTCCCTTTTGGTGTCTGATTTCTTTCTCAAAGGAGAACAAAGGACAAGTGATTTACAGAGCAGAGACGTACGCTGTAGCAGTGATTTAATCTCAGTTAAATTAGGTGATCCTGTGCGGTCTCAATCGGTACGGTTGGGTTGTTTCTTCTGTTCTCCTGATCAGCCTTTTAGTCTGATAAGTGGGTATTTTTAGCATAAAAATCATGCCAAGTGTAGCTTAAAAAAAACCTCACGAAAAATGTCTGCCAAAACCACTAATCCTAATGGCTGTGACTATCACCCTGACTGCTCTCTGTTGTATCAAGTGATACCATCAAACTGCATGTCGTTTTCGAATCAGATCAGCAAACTCTGCAGAATTACAAGATCTGTCTAAATATTTTGTCAGGGTCATGGCCAAGGCTGACCCAGCAGTGGAGATGCTGATGAATATCCAAGACGTTGTTGGTGAGTGGCTTATTAGACCAGTTCAGCCTGGAGCTATGCAGTGATTCAGGGTCAGTACACGGACTCTAACCCTGTGCTCTGACTTCTTCTTCTAATCGAAATGCACGAGTCAAAGGGCTGAGCTGTACTTGTGTAAAATGACAAAAATCTTTAGAATTTGCTGAGCTATTAACATTCAAATTTAAATCCTATAATTGTTTGAACAAGACAAATAATCTAAAGCCATTCTAGTGGCTCTATGAGGCTGTACTTGAGCACTGCGGTGCTTTGGGTGTAATGCCATCGCTAGCATGGACACATGCTCACAATGACAATGCTAACATGCTGATATTTAGCAATTATAATGTTTGCCATGGTCACCATCTTAGTTTAGCGTGTTAGCATGCTAACATTTGTTAATTAGCACTAATACATATATAGCTGAGGCTGACAGGAATGTTATTAGTTTTGCAGGTATTTGGACATAAAGCAAAGTATTGGAAAACTGAAATTTTGGCCTGATGATGGCGCTAAAGGAAAAGTCGCCAACGTTATTACAATTCATCCTTAGGGGGACATGAATGTCTGAACCAATCCATCCAACAGTTGTTGAGACATATCACTCAAAACCACAAATGTCGCCCTCATGGTGGCGCTAGAGAAAAAGTCAGGGGATCACCAAAGTCATTAGGGTTTATAGTCCGGCAACTATGAATGTCATAGCAACCCATTCAATAGTTTTTTCAGATATTTCAGTCTGGACCAAAGTGGTGGACCAACAACAGACAGACATTGCCATCCATAGAGCCATGCCGCTAGCATGGTAAAAAACATCCACACACTATGATTTATAATTGACAAGATTTTGCAGAAGTTCAATATGGTTAACACAAAATGTGTCTGACATACAGCCTGGCTTCAAGACACTGCAGGATCCTGTGTTGGACAGATTTGTAATTTGTAAGCTTGAAGTAACATAATGAACCTATCCAGTGTGCCAAATATTAGAGGTGTTGGACATGTTTTTTGAAAATGATAGATCTGATAAGGTCAGGTACAGGCTCATACAGGGTGTTTATCTTGTTACATGTTGAGGTCAATGGAAAAACCACTTACTACCACTTAGGTTAGATCGCTGTCTGCTCTAACATGTGCAAATTGGGGTGTAATGCATGATGATTCACAGGATACTATGAAGCCAGAACGCCATATTGAAGGTAATACAGAGAACAACTCCGTCTATATAACAACATTACAGTTAATGTGAAGGAAAATGATCAGCAAATTCTAGACAAGGAAATCTCCATTTCAGCCTCAAGCTAGCCCAGATAACCCTGCCTGTGCAAGTGTGTACATATACACACTCATACACACATGCTTAATAGAGTATTATCTTGGCTGTAAGCTCTTAGATTTTCATGCTGAACGTTTAGCTTGCCTATTAATACACTTTAATAGGGGTCAATGCTACTGTGTCGAGGGAAAATGCACACATAGATGTGCAAAGACTCACAGTTTTTACTCTCAGATCCGATAACTTGCAGGCACGCGCACACACACACACACACAC
>LKNJ01001564.1:0-112293 GCA_002120245.1 Maccullochella peelii | reverse complement strand
TTTTGCATAGGGCCCCCACAAAGATAGAAACGGCCCTGAAGTACATAGTGTACACAGTGTACTGCAAGTAAGTGTACTAACAGAAGTATCCAAATTGAGACACAGCATATGAGTCTACAGCCTTGCTAGCAGCTCTGTGAGGCTGTCCTTAGGCACAGTGCTTTTGGCTAAATGCTAACATCAGCATGCTAACATGTTCACAGTGACAATGCAAACATGCTTATGTTTAGTAGCTATAATGTTTACCATGCTCACCATCTTAGTTTAGCGTGTTAACATGCTACAGGATTTGTACAGCTTTTTTAAGAGTAAAATTCAAGCAGACTCAAGATTTCCAGACTCTCCAAGCCTTTATCATCACATCTAAATTGCTACTATAAATGCCAGGAGACAACAAACAAATATGACGATGGGATCGTTTCATTTCAAATATTAAAAGCTTTTTTTGGTTTACACGAGTGATTGTGTACATGATGAAACACCAGATTATGTTGGAGTATATTTGAATTCAAGCATATTCCTAACCTTGAAAACATTAACCATTTTCCAAACTTTCAAGACTTTGTACGAACCCTGATGCTAACATCCACCTGATGGTGTTGATGAAATGTCAGAAGATCAACAAAGTTATTACAATTCATCCTGTGGGGAACATGAATGGCTCTACCAAATTTCATGCCAATCATACAATAGTTAAACCACAAACGACAACCTCATGGTGGCAGCGAGGGTGCCAACGCAGAAGGCTCCGGCAAAGAAATGCAGGGTCTTTCAACTTTTTCTCACATACAGCAGGGAGCTTCGAAGGGCAGCCATTTCTCATTTGATGACCACTGAACAGCATTTTGGGAGCAACAAATCCATTCCTTGTTCTCTGTCATTTTCAGATTTCCCTGAGGATTTGAACCAGCGACCATCAGAACAAGCCTGCTTTTTTATATTCACTTCCCCTGCCAGAAGCTCACTCGGAATAAACAAGATCCAGAAACGATTGTGAAATGTGAGGCCAGACGCCTGCATCCATAAACTGTATCAAATGGTGGCTCTGTTCATGATAATTCACTTCTACGTCTGAGGTCAAGTCAACTTGGCAAATGCATTTTACGCCCAGCTTATTTTCTTCAAAATACAGAACACAGAGTGCAGTGATTTTGCAAGTCAATTCAGGCTAAATATCATCTGGCAACTCATCAGGTTAGTTACAGCCACGCCAAGTCTATCTTCATTACCCACTCTGCCACGAGGAAATTAGCCATGCAGCCGCAGTGGAAATCATGATAAAACGTTATCAGTTGGAGAGTCATTATGATGAAAGCAGGCAAGGCATTGGAAGTAAAGTGTTTAATTCAGCACAGCTCTCAGAGGTGCACTAAGGAAACAAAGAAACAGCTCATCTTGGTTACAAACTAAACATTTACACTGCTGTTCAGTGTCCGTGTTAAACTTGCAAACTGTGTCTAGAACAAAGCATCTATCCTGTGACGGTGGTGTGTTTGCATGTGTGTGTGAGTGTGTGTGTGTATGTACAGCATCAGGGCAGTAGCAGGGATCCATGGCTATATATGGTCTCACAGAAGGTTTTGGTTTACCCAGAG
This sequence comes from Maccullochella peelii, assembly GCA_002120245.1. NCBI lineage: Eukaryota > Metazoa > Chordata > Actinopteri > Centrarchiformes > Percichthyidae > Maccullochella > Maccullochella peelii. Next base: position 110,698 of record LKNJ01001564.1, on the reverse strand, counting down.
ACCTCTCCATGTTTCTGTCTCTCTCGCTCAGTTCTCCAAATTTCAGCGTCATCCCGGGGAAACCTCCAACTAAACATATTGATGGATAAGGTAAGAAATATTTATTTAGAATCTTAAGAATCACAGCAATGAAGCAATTTGCAAAAAGATGAAAGAAGCATACACCCCCAGATTTAATAAACTGGAAAAGTACAATTTAAGGAGAACTTGAGCCATAAAATCTAAAACATTGAGGCCATTTTGAAAAAAAAGTGGCTGATTAAAAATTAGAATGACAAATGTATTAAAAAAACTCACAAACAAGCTTTTCTCTCTTTAAATTGTCAGAAAAATTATGAATTTTCTGCATTTTTCTCTTGATTTTTTATGTCTGTACCTATATTTTGAGTATTTACCTTCTTGGCTAACTTGTTAGTTACTGTTCAGACTGTAAACTTTCTGTACTTTAGTGATTCTTGTGGGGGTCAAAGAAAAAATAAAGTATTAAACAGAAAAAAGGAGTGTCCTCATCCAAGCAGAGTAGTCATATGTTCAAACAAAACAGATTTTTTAAGAATAATATATAAAAGATATAAGCTAAAGGCAAAAATATCATCTATAATTCAAAGGCATTCACAGTCACCTGCATAGATTCACACCTGCTTAAAAAGCCTGTAAAGAAACAGGTAAGGAAACGACCACATCTGCACATCTGTCCACTGAGTGTTTCACCATGGCAACCAACCTGCCAAACATCCTGGGATGAATTAACGGCAACTGCTACTGTGAGCCAAGCATGTTTGATACCTAAACAACTGACCTGTTTATGTTTTCCTAGATATTTTTTGTATTTTTACGATGGAGGAATGCAGTGTGCTCGTTTGCTGAACAGCTGTCTCTCCTCATGGCATGCATAGTCTTCCCCTTTCTTTCCCTCGGAGACTGTATTAGGTCTGTCAGCAGGACTGCCGCATCCCATTTTAAGTGCTCAGACCGCAGGATCACACATCTGCTGCTGCAGGACCACGCAGGTAAACACAACTGAAATAGACACTGAAACGCACACCAAGCGTGCCGGGGTCAGAGCAGATTTGTCAGGATATTCTGGGCATTTGTTCTCACACACACGGCGCACCAGGATGAGAGGAGATAATTATTTCAGGAAAATTGAGATAATTGCAAACCCATATCGTTGCTGTCCATGTATCAATGTTGTGAAAAGCATGCTCCAAATTTGGTGATTTTGAATTATTCAGATAAACTGCAGGATTAAACGTCGCTTTGTGGGCTGTTAGGATTATCCTACATCTTATTTTAACATTAAAAAACCCACTGGACTATGCATGAAAAATGCATTGTCACAAAGCTGAAAACAGGACTGTTTGTTTGCTAATGAGAGGTTGACATTTTGGAGATCATTTTCAAACAATATGTTAAAAAATACAGAAATATACACAGTCAAATATATGTTGTCAAAATAGCAGAAGATGAAACTTTATTTTTGGGCTCTGAAATACATGTACTCCGAATGAATATTCGCAATATAAATAAATACATTTTCTGTCCAGTTCTTGCATATTTTTAAATATGTCTAATTCTGAAGAACATGTAATACTTTCAGCACACAAATTACATTTTGCATTAACAACAGAGGTAGGAGGTCCAAACAGGTTACAACTCAAATGAAAAATTAATTAATTAATAGGCCTACATGTTTGTTGATGTTGTTGTTTTTGTGGTGGTGAAAACATGCACACACATTATTGCTTTATATAGTGTATTGACAGTGTTAAGTCTCTGGTACAGTAACTGGGCAGCTGCTGGGATATCACTAGGCACTCATCCCACTGTTGTGATGTGAGTTTGAAGTGTTGGGCCCATTTGCCAAGATTATTTTAACTTTCTCCCAAGAAACATGGAAAATAATACCTGTTCTGCTGGAAATGCTCCAGAGCAAAGTGCTTTGAAGGGGCATTAACCTAAACTGTGGCATTTTATCAACTCCTATCAGCGGGTGAGAAATGTTATTGTTGCTGTGAAATTCGTTTGAAGGCCAGTAATCTGTTTTTGTTCTAGTTTCTTTTTTCTCAGTGTGAAAGAGCACAAAAACAAGGCTATTGAATTTAAGTATTACGGATATTCTCTGCAGCTGATACCCAATAATGAGGTGAAATGACACTGTGATGTTCCCCAAGGGGAAACTGGAGGATCAATAACGGATACAAGTGTCAGTGCATCTACATTTATACGTCAGTGGGTCACTGACATGCTTTCTGTGTCGACATAATATACTAGGCCTAAGTGTGAAATCTGGGCTAAAAATCAGTTTAGAAGCAGCAAGTGAACAAAAAAGGAATTGTTTGACATTTTGTTTTCTTGGCAAGATTTAGATGAGAAGATTGATACCAGTCTCATACAGCATCTGTACAGTAAGTATAAAGCTAGAGCCAGGAGATGGTTAGCTTAGCTTAGTATAAAGACTGAAGAAAACACCTAGCCTGTCTCTCTCCACTGGTAAAATAGCATCTACCAGCATCTCTAAAGGTTGTTAAACTAGCTTTCGAAGTGCTGGAAGGCAGATTTTGTTATCTCCGGGCAGAGCCAGGTTAGCTGATTCCCCATGTTTCCACATTTTATGCTAAGCTAAGCTAACAATATCCTGGCTCCAGCTTCATATTGAACCCACAGATATGAGAGTTGTATCAATCTTCTAACCTAACTCTCAGCAAACAAGCAAATAAGCATATTTCTCAAAATGTCAAACTATTCCTTTAACTTGCTTTGGGAACGGTGAAGATGAAGTGGCTAATGCTCTAACAAAGCTTTGAAATAAACACAAAACAGCTACACGTTTTTTTGTCTTTAGATACAATACAGAGATTCATATTCTGTGTCTGCAAACATATTGAGTCACTTGTTTCTGTTCATGTCATTTTTAAGAATCCCACAGAGGAAGTACATACTCAGGTTTCAGTTGAAACAAAGGCTCCCTTGAGGCCACAGCCAACACATTTTCTGTCCATCCGCCACTCTGGCGACTTCACTGATTGCGACCGCTCATTACTTGAACCTTATTTCCATGTAAATACCTTTGTGTACTGCGGATACTGAAAGCATCTTTCACTATCCGTCTGCTTGCATCTCAGTCACTTTCTTGCCCTCTCCATCTGATGCTGTCTCTAATTTTTAAGCAAAATGATACATTCCCTTTCACAAGTTCCCCCCCCATCTCAGTTGCTATTTTTCCCCTACTTGCCAATCACAGACACCCAAAAGAGCACACACACACATATGCACTGCCAACTTGTGTTCACACACAGCTGCATGCAATTACCCGCCACAAGAAGGTATTTAAAACATGAGACTCTCTGGCCCGTGCTATTTATCAGATCTATCAAAATAGCTCTTCCATGAATGTCTATAAACCTGCCAAGTGTTTGTGTGTGTACGAGTGTATACAGCGAGCGACATCCCGCTTACGATGCACCAGAGGGTTGAAAGCCATCTCGGTTTAGCAAAATAAACTTGTTTCCTCTCTCGTCTACATCAGTCTCTCTCCTCGCCTCTGTCTGTCCTGGATTTTCTACGATTTTGGCATCCTTGTGACACCTACAACTGCAATAGTGTAGGATGCACTTGATTCATATTATTCAGAACAGATGAACACACACACTGAGGCTGAAACAAAGGCACAAGCAGCTACTTTTCCCATTATATTTGTCTGTAAGTACACCAAAATGAAACACTGTAAAGTAGAATTATTATTAGCCACTTGTTAAAAAACGCAAGAGGCCAAATCAAACATAATGACTATTTTTTGGGGTGATTTATGCTCAGTTAACCCAGCTTTTTTATTAGAACTCCTTAAAAAATAAAGAGGGAATATAAAACCATTTCAAATCTCGGTAGGAAGAATTCAATAATCACACAGGTTGAGTAAAACTGCTTCAAAATCAGAGCTCCCAACACAGAATTGGTAAGGGAGTAGGTCATTCAGTCTAGGAGATTATTGTATGAGAGGCAATTAATTTACCCCAATTATGCCTACAGTGAATAAACATCCAGTGCCTTTCAGGACTTGAGCTTTCATCCTCTGTAGCTCAGAGGCTGTTTGTAGCACGCTATCGTCCAAACAAATCATGGCCCTATAGTATAATTTTAGTACTATTATTATTAGTACTGTGGCGCCTGTGATTACAGTATATTTACACACTGAAGAAGCTGCTTTCCGCCTTGTTTATCTATGAGAAATCATGTGAATGGTGCTAGGTAACAAAAGAAGACTTTCAGCACCAAACTCACACTAGAAGAGGAAAAATAGGTGAGATGCAGAGAATCAGGAGCCACAGGTGTGCTGTGGGAGACATTTATTTTGTGACTGAATACCTCTAATATGCAGTTTTCTGCAGTCTTACTTCATAGAGATGTACTTTGCTGAGCTACAACACACCTGCAAACGCATGAGACTGACACAGCGAATACGGAGGAAACAAATCTCTGCTCTGATTCACACAGAGCTACTTGTAATCCCACAGTCGCTTTCTCAGGCACAATGGTGGAACAGAGCGCGGCGTAATTTAGAGTGTGCAGGGTCGTTTAAAGAGGAAAAACAAGGACACAGCCCAGTCATAATGATCACTTCTCAGTCTCGCAGAAATGCGCACGTGGCAACGAGCGCGTGCACACACGTAAACATACACCGACGCACACACACAACACGCAGCCCGCCTGCACCGTCATTACAAATCCCCTCACTAACAGGGAGGAAGACGCCTCTGAAAAAAAGGTGCAGATAAACAAGGGCCAATTACAGACCAACACATAAATCTATGGCCAGCCACATCGACGCAAAGTGGAAACAGTCATGCAGAGTGCACACAGTGTGAGCAAGCTGTGTTATTATATATGCAAACAGCCCTGCAGTTTTTACACATACTATAAATACATGGCAGGGCAAGACCATAAAGGCCACTGTAGATGCAGGGAAATGTATCCTGTAAAACACTGATCACCCAGAGCTCATAAACAACGATTCAATGATCTAAATGGGTCAATTTCTAAGGTTATTAAGGACACAACAGGACTGTGTGCTTACAGCAATGTTCATTGTGACACTCACAAAACTCACATTATGCATTGAGAGTGTGTGTGTGTCTGTGCAGGCAGCAGACGGTTATGTAAGAAAGAAGTTGAGACAAAGAGAGAAAGCAAGCAGGGTCATATTACTCCATGAATTAAGCCATTATCAGTCCCCGTGCTTCAGTAAATCTTGGTAAGAGGAGAGGTGTACGAGGCCTAAAAGGTATTTATGAAGCACTCTGAATCAGAGAGAGATGGCTATTACTGTGTGTAATGTGCTCTTGTGGTTAAGACATTTAAACGCTCTTAAGGGGATCGCAAACTAGCACCCACAAACACAGGCCAAAATATGAAATCAACCATGTACGTTTAAGGAAAACGAAAAACTCAAGGCAAATTTTGTCAATTTGCATGCATCTCTCACTCTCTCATCTTTTTCTGTCTTTCACATAAACACATAGGCTGGCTTGACCACATTGTGGGAAATGCCCACTTGGCGGAGAGGAGAGCAGACAGAAGGTTTCCCACGCTGATACTCGTCTGATATGATTTTCTTTCACAGTCCCTGCAATGATACCAGCTCAATAACAAGCTGTACCGCAGTGTGATCTCTGAAGTGAATAACTCTCATAACATACAGAAAAACTGAATGGCTGGAGTCTCCACCTGGTCTGGCTTCAGTGCATGTCACTTCCTGTTCTGATATTTGCATTCTTTAAAAATGACTTTATCCCCCAGACTCAAGCTTCCAAATAGCTCATTTGTTTATCACTATACAACTTGCCTGCCACCTGTTTGATCTGTGTGTCTTTTTTGTGACTTGAAATGTCTAAAATGATTTAACACAAAGGTTTTAGATGACTGGACTTTGTGAAAATACTCCTGGATGTTAAGTGTTTTTAACTCAATCTGAATACAATCTAAATCCCAGAAAGCATGTTAGCTGGGGGCCAAGCAAATTGCAAATGGTGGCAGCGTCACGTTTCATAAATGATTGTCGCTTGCAATTTAGTAATAAGTACAGCATTTGTTGTCACAAGTGTGAAAACCAGCAAGAGGACATGATCTCGTGTTGTAAATCACAGCTTACATGTTGCAAATTTGATGAAGTGTAACACCAAGATAGGACTGATTACAGTGTGACAGAGGCTTCACTCATGTTGGAAAAAAGCGGCTTTGAAAAGTTGGTTGTTATAATGTGTGTTTTGTGTTTGTATAGTATACCACTACCAGTAAAGGACATTTTAAAAAGGTGGTATTGTTTTGTATATCTTGTATCCATGGTGATCTATAAGGCACATGAGTGATCAATGGATTGTATATGAGGAAATAGGAAACAACCTCAGAAATCCACCCTGATGAAGGCAAGGTAGACGAAAATTAAAGCATTTTTTAATTTTCTAACTTTTAATTAATATTTACTTTATTTTAATAACACATACGTACTATTACACTCTTCAGACTTGACAAATCAATAACATTTATAGGTCTAATAAATCAAACTACTAGATCTAAATCACTATGAAAATATTTGAGCAAGGCTACAGTAGCAGATCAAAATGAATGCATTATTTGAAAAGGCTGACATAAATTAACTTTTAAATAGCATACATGTCATGAATCTTATAGGAATTTGAGGTCATTATAGTCTTTGTTTTGCTCTGCTTCACACCAGTGTAGCTAAAAATCTTTAGAAAGCTCGATATTGAATGAACCACAATAATTCAACAATGTGAAGAAAGTCGTTTGCGGTCAGCTCTAATTAGTTTTGCCTCACAGCGCTGCGCTGAGACGCACCGTCCTCTCATGTGGTTGTGTTTATGCCTGTAGGAATGCTGCAAATCACATAAACAGGCTAATTTAAGCCTGAATATCCAGACAGACAAAGGTCAGTTTGAGTCACCCTCTGACCCGGCTGACTCCTTCCCCCCCTGGATTACAACACGCTCTCCTCCAGCACTTAAGGTTTATGGGTCTCCACAGTTGAGACTCCCCAAAGTGCAAAAAACGACTTTTCAAACAGGCTGTATTTCAAAATCAGTTTCAACTATAACTGTACATTCACAATTCATATAAAGTATATGTGGACACTGGAAGTATGTTTTTGTTTGCTAGTTATACAACATTTATCAACATAAACTGTAGAATGTATTTAAAATAAATATCAATGTCAAATCCATTTTTTGTACTATTTTACTGAATCATGTCTCTAAATACTGAAGTTCAAAGTTCATTCTTAACCTTGGAAACATCAGTTAGGAAAACAACCTCGTCACAAGGTTTTTCTGCAATCAGTTTAGTGCTAACCAAGCTAGCCATTATGCTAGCTTTCTGAGGCTAATGTGTTGCTAATACAACATCCTAAGACACTGTTAATTTACTGTTTGGGCTAACTGTTATATATTTTACTCTTTTATTTTTTGTGGACTCTATGTGTGTGTATGTTTACTAGCTTGATTACTGCGTTTTTTTATTTATGGCAATGTAACTCGTGTTAAAGCTACTTTAAAGTTTGGGGAAATCAGTTTCCTTGTTACTGTACTAATTCATTTTTTGCAGTACCTTTGTTCGACTTTTGTGTATGGAATCTCATCGTTTTCTGATTTGTAATCACTATTGATTTTAGTAAAAAATTCAAAGGCCGACTGCTGTCTTCAACCTTTATTGGAAGTGTGTTTTGCTTGCTGCACAACTGTGCACTTACATGCATAGTGAGGGCATAAGAATGATTGAAAGCTCCAGAACAGCTACTAAAGGACCTTGTGAGATTGTTGTGTCTGTCTTCCATATATGTTATGCATTTTTCTAATCTTCATCATGTCCAATAATCATTATAAATTCTGTATCTCAGAAAGTTTTTATTCCACAAAGTAAATTCCACTCATATCTTTACTTTATTCTCTGCGACCGCAATGCCCCAATTTCCCCACAGGAATCATCACGTTTCACCTAATCTGCTAATTTGTAAAACTGAGGTTTGTTAAAATGCTTTTACGTAACAAATCCGTGTCCCTAATTGGTCAAAAAAAAAATGTGTTCAGCACTCTTGTCATAAGGATAAGCTGGTCAGCAGCAGCAGCAGTGTGAGCTGAGCTGGAGATTAAAATGCCCACACAGTTATGTCTCAAAGAATCAAACCACATGGGTCATCTATGGTTAGTCATTGCGATTCTCCTCGTCAAGCAGTCTAACTGCAGCTGTGTCTGTGCGTATCCTCTTGGCATGGGGATTTCCCTCCATCTTTCTCTCTCTCTACCTCCAGCTCATCACTCCCCTCTTTTCACTTCCCCTCTCATTTATCTCCCACCGCCACTCCTCTCTCTGGATTTACTGTACCGCCCTGCAGGCTCTCCAACGCTCCTCCATTCACTCTCTTCTTTCGCTGCCTTTTCTTACTAACAACAGAGGAACAGAAACACTGAGAGAGATTTCCTGGGAAGACATCCCTGCTTAGCTCAAAGACAGAGGCAGCGCGCACACAGGAGCACAGCGAGGCTCATGAAAAATGCATGCGCACATGGAAAGCTCGGTACTGTACTTTATACAGAGGTGTGACCTACTTCATATGCAGCACAGGATCAGGCCAAGAAGGAAAATGGTTCATCTTTATGGTGGACTGAGGTTTACCCTAAAGGGAAACACCTGAACTTGCAATATTAGTGAAAAGCACAGATGTATGATGAGGATATGTGACTTCTCTAGGGTTTCAGAGCGGTCGCTAGCATAGCAGTAAGTGCATTTTAGTGATTGTTGAGGACCAGCTAAGCCAAATACACCTAAGCAACAAACATAATCAATCACAGACTTGACTCCAGATCGTCTGCGAGCAGCACTCACACCTTCTCACTCTAACACTGTGACAGTTGTTAATATTACGTCTGCCGAGCCTGCAAAGTGGCCAACCCAGGTTTACTGTCTTGGTTCACCAACCCCAGGTCACTATTAGGTTAACAGCATGGGTCAGTCGTGTCACAGCAGTGGTGTAAATTAGATAATGGCATGTATGGAAGGGCCACCAACCAAGATCTTCGTTTCCGGTGCAGCAGCATGATGCATCATAAGGTGGTTAATACAGGAAAGCTGAAATTGGGCAATCGCAGTTTCTGGAAAGCTACAGACAAGCTTAAACAGGATTTGGTCATTCAGGGAAAACAGTCACCTTAGTCACAACCTGCTTTATTAACAGATCATGGCTCATCATTTTTGTCTTTTACCAATTACAGTATCTATAAATTAAGGTTAGGGTGGTTTTAACAGATTTTACAGCCCATTATTCAAGGAATTAAGGCCATATTGGACAATTCCTCATGGAAATGTAAGGGTGTGACGGTCAAATGGTGGATGGGTGTGTAGCGCGTCAGACTATGATGTGGGAGCCTAGAGTCTGCATCCTGTCACAGACCTGCAATTAACATTTGCTTATTTATTAACTGTAACCACAGTCTTTCCCTCACCATAACCAAATGTTTTAGCAGCCAAACCTTGAAGGAATAGTTTGACATTTTAGGAAAATATGCTTGCTGAGTGTTAGATGATATAAGATCAAAACCACTCTCATACCTGTCCAGTTGGTATCCTTAGCTTAGAATAAAGACTGGCTTTGTCCAAAGGTAAACAAATCAGCCATCCAGTGTCTCTAAAGTTCGCTAGTTAACACATTGTGTGTAAATTACATGTAAAAACGACAATATACCTCTTATGAGCAGTTAAGTGTTGAACTATTTCTCAGCCAGGAGTAGTGACTTACGTTAGGACAAACTGTTTCCCCCCATTTCCAGTCTTTATGCTAAGCTAACTGTCTCAGCTTCATATTTACTGCACAGATGTGAGATTAGTATCAATCTTCTCTTCTAACTCTCACCAAGAATATGCACATGTGTGCCTGGCGATAGGGTTGCAGTCATTTTACGTGCATAAAAAAGTTGTCCTGTTTCCTGCTGCAAGAGGACACATATCACAGCAGTTTACAGTAAACGGGGTCCTCTCGGGGATAAGACAGCTGAGAAGATGCTTCAAGGAATAAAAATTTAAAAAAACAATGGGGAGAAAATGAGTAGAACGATTATGTTACAAATTACAAACAGTATATAAAAAATAAACACTCAGTATATTTGTGTTGCAAATGGTATTTTTACAATTAGATTTTTGTATTATTGATTTTTCTCATCCAATTCCCAACTGTTTACCTCCTTGCTGTGTGTGCTTGAGAGACTGCGAATCCACACATAATAATCTAATTTAATAGCATCTTACATCTCAATTACAGTAAATAGCACATGCAGTAAGCCAATTTGGGGCATTTACACTCGCAGGGCCACTAGATCAAATGTTGAGTCAGCGTGTTAAGAGTTTTGCAAGAATTTGCAGTACAGCAGCTACGACAGTACGGCCAGTTTTGATGACATGAACATGACCGTGTTTGGACACATGCTGAGTCAAAACTTGTACTTACTGTTTAAACGACTCTGACCTGAGTGTATTAACATGTCAGTATAATTTGGCCCTGACCTAGACAAACCCACATCAGTGTGTCCTGTTGAAGGAAGGTCTGTGTGGTATTAAGAGCATTCTCTATATCATATGATACACTTCTATCTGCTGCACATGGCTCTGCGGCAAACCCCTCCTGCACATGTTGGATTCCTCTTGACTTGCAGTGTAAAGTAAGAGAGGCTGGAAATGTGGAATGTGCAGCCTTGAGTGAATGTGAGTGGGTGCAGAGAAGTCTGAGGAAATGTCTGTGTGTGTTAGAGAAAGAGAAAGGGTTTGCTTTACAGCTGAGCCATGCTGAGCCAAATACTGCAACCAGTGGACACATAAACACACACATATACATAAAGACACACACATATACAGAAAACTGCTGTGTCGCCATCCCAGGCAGGCAGGCTTATGTAATTCAACACCTGGATGCAGTAAAAACTGTGCTCACACACACACACACAGGAAAACATTAATTTGATTTATCAGTTATCTCATTTTATCTACTTTCTACTGTTATTCTCACTAAGTTCATATGGTTCATTATTCGGTCTTTTTCTTTCCTTCAGCTCATTCATTTTATGGCATCATGCTAATGTTAGCTTGCTGTTAGCCTGTCAAGCTGCTATATTAGCATGTAAGGATAAGCCTGGTGATATTTTATATTTGTGTTATTGTCAACACATCCCATGAAAAGACCAAAACCAACAATTAATTGATTCCACTAATAAATATTGTCTGTGTTGTTTAATAAACACTTAATATAGTTATTCCTCTGTGCCATAGAGCTCCATTGTTGTCCAAAAGACAAATAAAAAACACATCAATGAGTAGTTTATTTTGGGTCGATCTCACATACACCATCCTGCTGCTGTAAATACTCACTAGAGCAACAAATGTGTACCATTCCACAGCTGAAAATAGTCCCAAACAAATGCACTTGTTACTCCTGTCTGAGTAATGTTTGCTAAAAACTACCATGCCCAGCTGTTTTAGGAAATTATTTAGCCTTTTTAAAATATGAAAGTAAATATTCATGACCTGCTTTTGAAAGAATTATGTCTGCAGTAGGAACGAATGGGCTCGGGGCTCAGAGGCATAGACAGGGTAGGGAAGTCAGAAAGTACAGAGACAGACGCATTGTTCGTTTGTGATAAAAATATAAAATATCACCAGCCTTATCCTTTAATCTTACAATGCTGAAGGACTGAAGGACAAGTGGAAATGCTGACCTCTTGGCAGCACTAGATAACAAAGTCAGGAGATCACCAAAGTCATTAGGTTTCATTCTTTGCGGACCAGCAATCCATCCAATAGTTCTCAAGATATTTCACACTGGACTCAAAGTGTTCCACCAACGGACCAACAGACCGACGCTGCCATCCCCTAAAAACTGAGCACAAACACACCACACATGCAGTACTGCATGAAAAGCACGGGTGTTCTGTTCTATATTGGGCCTCTGAATCAGCAGCAAAACATCCCCGGGACAGCAACACACACACACACACCCCTCTCCCTTTCTCAGACACACAAACACTGTGTCGCCCTATCCCTCTGACCCCTCAGTTTCACCCGCAGCGGTTGTCTGGGAGACACAGAGCAGACAGTACAGCCTGTCTAGTTTGCATGCTTTAGATCATGCCAGGAAATCGCAGCTGATGCCAAAGACCTTTCTACCAAAAAGAATGAGATACACACAACACAAGACACACACACACACACAATCACGAAGGTACGAATGCGCGCTCATTCACAGTCGTTCTCTCTCACACAGTCAGATGGCCTGGAATATGTGACTCAGCAAGACCCACCGGCACGCTAAGCAGTGAAGATGGATGGTATCACTTACAAATTTCACACAATGAATAAAGAGTCTTTTTTTTTTTTCTTAAAGGATAGGTTTTGATTTTGCTCAAGTCCATTTTAATACAATACTCATATGTTAAAAAGAGCAATGGGTCACTGTAAACATTCCCCCTGTTCCATGTAATGAAATTGAGGACAAAATCCACAGTCCTGTGCTAAAATCCAAATTAAGTGGGTATCTTCCAAAGTTATGGTCTTTTGTGTTACCCCAGACAGTGTTTCCTCACTTTTAATGCACATATGGGCATGTGCGACTTGAAAAAAATCCAAATCTATCCTTTAAAATGAGGGAACTAATGGAGGAGATGAGATAACCTATTTCAGCAGCTCTGATTACTGACATCAGTAGTTTTGTCTAGAAAATCCCTCAAAATGTGTATGTGCTGTAGAATAAGAGAGAAAGACTAAAGGTAGTGTGGTGATGGTGGGCTGAGATGCTACAATTTCAAACTGGTAGCTCGCTCTCTCTTCTTTCTTTTCTGCTCTCATCCACCTCTTCCTTTCATTCTCCCACTTGTCTGTTCAGCCTTCCATGAGCATCCTGCATGTTAACTAACTCTCCGGCTCCGGGCAGCAACCAAGCGTTCATTGAGCAGGCAAACATTTACCGATCCCGCAATCATCGGGCCAGGGGAACACGTTTTGTAATTTAATTGAGGCTGGTGCACTGTGTGCATGTGTGTGTGTGTGAGCTGTGGAGGCCCCTCGGCATTCTGCTGCCCTCCCCTGCTTCTTGTTGACAGGGGTAGCTATTATCACAACCAGGCAGATGTGTGAGGGCCACGGATGACAAGGTGACAGGGGGCGAGAAGGCGGGGGAGATGGAGAGCAACACGCCGAGATGGTGTATCTTTGATGCTACTACCGAACCTAACAAGTCCTTAGATCTTTAGGAGACAGTCAGCTAGGAGGGCCTTGAGTCAAAACACAGTGAAGCTGCATTTAGCTATGCTGCACACACATGATACCAACTTCCTAATGATCTTATATGCACCCAAACTTGAAGGTTCCCTGTGGAGTTGGTCCCCGTTTTGTGCAACACGATGCCAATAGTTTCACACTGTTCTGCTATTCCAGACTTCTAGTGAAAAGACTGGAATCTAAACAATGCTTGATTTAAAATACTTGTTTTATGAGGAAGAAAACGCGAGATTAAACACAATACATTTTGGTGAGTAAGGCTGAATGTAAACATAACTTTAAGCCACTTTCACCTCAAACTAAAAGAAACCCTCCCGTAACTGGGGCAACATCAATCAGTCAAATACTAATTAATTCAAGGGCCTATTCATCTTATCTCCAGTCACTGATATTAATGAGTGTTGAGTTGCTATCGTGCCACTCAGCAGAGTGATTATTCACGCTCAGCGTTACAGTAATGGTTTAAAAAAGTAGAGAACTTGAGAGGGCGGGAGGTTATGTGAAAGAAAACTCCATGTACCATCAACACACCTTCCAGTACATCTTTTTTGTTTTTTTATGCATTACAGTGCCAAGCAGGACAATGCACCACACAGTTACCCAGATGATTCACAGGCAACAAGGGAAGCTGCCAGAGAGGACTCCTCCATAACGGATCGATACAATCCCGGGCTGAGCAGTGACTTAACTCCCACATGCCCATCGCCACAGTAGGAGGAGAGAGGAAGAGGCCTTTGGATTGTGGGAGAACTCTGAAGGATTGTGGGCATTCAGTTTTGCTGTATCACAGCAGTTTTTTAAATCAGTAGCTTTTATCTACAGCATATCTAGGTTGAATAAAACAGCATTCTTCTGATGTGTTTCACAGCAAATTTTCCCTTCAACCTTAAATTCTGACCTCAAAAGTCACCTTGTGTGTCCCAAGTCAATTACGGGTCATATTTGTTTTGAATGCCAACCTGAACTATACCTGGAGGTACAAACACAAACTCCCTCTCGAGTTTGTGTTCACGCTTAATTTAAAGCTGACAAAAGCCTCAGCCACATTTTTCTCCTGCTCTCCCTGAGTGCTAAAACAAAACAAACACGCGAAAGATCTGACTAATGTAAGACCTCAGTCTCATTAAACACAACCCCTTAGAAATGGGGGGGGGGGTTCAGTTTAACAAACACAACTACCAAAGACAATGTCACGCGGCCTAGTTGAAACAACAGTTTAAACATCTTCATTAAGAGAATACTGTGACCTTGGAATGAGATGCCATTTGAATTGAAATCCAACAAACAAGAGTTTAAATATGAATCAAGTGGATATGGACTATCGAGGATTTCAGCTAGCAATGTCTCAAAGCTTTTGCTGCTCACAGTCATTATACCTGCTTCCTTGGTAGAGCCGAAAATGTGATTGGTGGGCAGTTCAGCCAAAGAGATTCTCAGATTTGTTTCATTTGAATTATTTTAGGGGCCCCAAAGAAGTGGATGCAAGCAAAAATGACAAAAAAGTGAAAAAGAGAAATATATGTTTTTCTTTCCAATCCCTTTTAATCGTCTCATGACTCCTCAGGTGTATCTTGGGGGACCACTTGATGGGTCCCGACCCCCAGGTTGAGAACCACTGGTTTAGTGAATCGACAGACAATCAATCAGCCACTATTTTTGGTAACTGATTAGTTGTTTGAGTAATTTTTCAAGCAAAATTCAAAACATTTAATGGTTCCAAATCTCAAATGTGAGAATTTACTGCACTAGTCTTTGTCTTACATGATAGTAAAAAGAAACAAGCAATTTGAATATGTCACCTTGGCTTTTAGGAAACTGTGATCAGCACTTTTTCTGACATTTCACAGACAAAACAATGAATCAATTAATCGAGAAAATAATCATAAATGGGAGTTGGCAGCCCTAATCCTTGCATAGCATCATGGTTAATGTGTTTGTTAAGAATATGTACACCCAGTCAGCTGAGGGTGCTTATTTTAAATAATTTAGGCCCTGATGTAAGAAACAAATAGCTACAGGCAGAGTATGTATAGATACATGCAGCCTCAGAGATAGGCACATACTACATATTTGGTCTAATCTTTATACAAGGATCAGTGCTGACATCCACATTTCATGCTAACACATAACTGCTGACAGAAACAGCTCCTGAGCATGCACACACACACGCACACACAGTTAAATATGCTAACTCATAGCCTCGGAGTGGGAGTGCAGAACAACTGGCTGTCTGCTGTCGTGACATCACAGTCTGAGGCACTGCATCAACAAATTATCTGCTCATTAGGTCACAATCAGGGCAGGCCAAAGGGCTCCACAACATGCACCCGTACAGACAGACAGATGTACGGACAGACTGCACACCATAAATTCTTAGGGCTTGTATGTTGAATTCTGCTGACTAGAAAATGTTTCAAACATCATCTTTATTTACACAGTGCAACAAAAACAGCAACATTTAAGAATTAAGAAATATAGATCATTGACAATAAAAGCAAGGTAAAACATAACCCCCAAAAGAGGGAGGTCAAAGCTAGTTCATAAAGATCATTACATAAGAGTCAAGAAGAACTGAACTGTGGGGAAGACACTACAGCGAGCCTGACTGCCTCAGGTAAGCCATTCCAAAGTCTATAAAAATTATTAATAATTTTTTTACAGCTTGTATGCTACAAATGCCATTTAAAGTTTGGTAATGTATCTCAGTAATATAATATCTAGACTATGGTGCAGTCTGAGGTGAAGTATAGTATATTGAAAACTAAATTGAAAATGCATACTCCTTTATGACAGTATATCAAATTTATATGTAATAACAAATATAAAGTACCAACATGCGCACACACACAAATACATACCATGCATACTAGGGCTGTCACTTTTTATCAAAAAATTACTACAAAAAAAAATTACTTCTGAACTACCATTCAGAAGTGGGAAAAAATCTATGTTTTATGTGTAATGATCTGTTTGAAAGCTAATAGTGTTTAAGTGCAACGGGCCATATTGTTTCACTGTCTGACCCATTGCATGCCTTGCTATGTAAAAAGGATATAAAGCACATTAGACATGTGGTCGACAGTAACCACGTACCAAACAGGCCTGTCTGTGACACGTGAGCAGCCCTGCAGTCAGTCTCTGGTCAGGGGCAGGCAGGGTGACGCCCGCTGGGACCTGCTGGTGCCCGGTCCTGCCCCTCGCCAGTGCCCTCCATGGCAGTAACAGACAGTCAGACACCCCCTCATCCAGCTAACACACCTCAGGAAGCAGAGCTAGGCTGACTGCTCCCGCTGAGCCGAGGTGGCAGATGAGAGTTGGCACGCGCGTAGTTGCGGGTGTGTGTTTCTAAATGTGTGTGTGTGTCCGAGGCCTGGTGCAGAGACATGCCATCACACCAAGGAGAGCGATAGAGAGAAGCAGTGACAGATCATTTGTGAAAGCTCCATTCATTTGTGAAAATGCCCTGGATGGCAGTCACTATCAGCATGTCTGCAAGCAGCCTGGGAAACGGCAATATACGGTTCAGATTTTAGTTTAGAAATGAGAGAAAGAAAGAGAGCAACTGAGAGAGCATTACCATAATGATTCTGTCATCTCTCCATCCCTCTATCAGCTACGCCACATCTCTCTCCACACTCTCTCCCTCTCTGTTCCTCACAATCGTCTATGAATATCAGCTGTTTCTGCAGCATATTCACCCTAACAAGTCATCATTTCATCTCATGTTGAGTCTTAAACTCCCAGCGGGGCTGAAATAAGTTCAACTGTTTCATTTCATATCAACTTATTTCAAGAATTTGCCTGTAAGAAGTGTTATTTTGTGATACGCAGGGAGCTTATTTTGCTGAATTTCAAGACGCTGACTGTGTTTCTTGAACATTTTAAGAAGATAAATTGGAAACAAGCAGATCATGCTCACTATGTTAGGTCAGTACTTATCTGTTTTGATAAAAACAATGATGTCGGATGATCAATACCACTCTCACTAAACATGATGCTACAGGTAGCAACTGGTTTGCGTAGCTTGGCATGGAAACAGGGAGAAACAGCTATCCAAGGATAGGCAGTTATGTTACTTTCCTTAACATAACTGCCTATTTTACAGGATTTTTAAAATAGTGATTTGAATGTTCGTTGCTATTTGTTTCCATTTTGATATGTTTGAAAACGTACATAAAAAAATTTATTTAAATGTCACCTAATCTGATGTTGTGAAATGTTATTAAAATGCACAGTAAAAAATGGAAATGAACAAATATTGCTGAACCCTTGGCCGCTCATTAAGGCTGCAGCACCCACTTTGGGAACCACT
The DNA here is from genome assembly GCA_002120245.1 of Maccullochella peelii. Taxonomy (NCBI): domain Eukaryota; kingdom Metazoa; phylum Chordata; class Actinopteri; order Centrarchiformes; family Percichthyidae; genus Maccullochella; species Maccullochella peelii. The sequence goes on along the minus strand of LKNJ01001564.1, from coordinate 93,057 downwards.
GCAGCAATACACACATGCACATACATACACACACACTCTTATAATCAATAGAAAAGATTTCAAACCAATGACGTTTCAAAGTATCTACCCAAAGTCAACACAGTCACACACACGTAAGACAAGAAAAGCAATTCTGGAAAACACGTAAAGAGAGCAGGCTTGTATGGAAAAAGTCTGTGTATATTACCACACACACACACACACACACACACAGACACACACACACTCTCTCAGAGAAAAACACCTCATAAGAAATCATGAAACTGTTAGAAACTGAATCACTGTGTGATTTTTTTTTGTGTGAGGGGAGGAGAGACCCAAACTGGTATGGGAGAGAATAAAAGGATGGGGAGAAAGAGAGCTTTACTCAGAAGCCAAATCTCTAGATGCTGAAAAGAAAACGTCCAAAAAGAGTGTGAATGAGTGTGTGTGTGTGTTTGTTTCTCTCCGACTTTCCCATGGCTATTTACAGCCCAGTCAGACACTGGGAACTGTCTTGGAGTTCACTTGCTGAACACTAGAGATTTAAAAAAAACACAAACGTGACCACAAGCAAAACACACTCTCAGAAACATCTCCTCTTCAGGCATCCAAACAAAGATACAAACACACACAGTATCATGCATGTAAAAATATCATCTCTCTTGTTGACCTTAAAACAAACTTAAATCACACACCAGTTGGTATCAACAGTAGTTAAACCTTTCAGTAAATACTGACTGAACTGCAGTCAAACGCATCTGAATATAAGCAAACAATTCTACTTTAAAGCATTATTGTGATTCAGATGAGGCAGTTCCTGAAAGCGTTTTCATTGGCAGCTCAGGTAGGTTTCAGGTACTGCTGGCACTTCCCCCAAAACCACCTGTGTCCCAATTGCATATCAGCATCAAATTCTAGCTGGGTTTTGTAGTGCGTTCATTCACACGAGCAAAAAAGACTAAATGAAGCAATGCCGTACCAAACAATACCAGCCAATACCAGCCAACACATAATGACAAAGTAAAAGTTAAACATGTGGACAGCTGTAGCGACATCTCAGAAAGCAATAAATAAAGTATTATATTCATGGTAAAAAACAGTTTTGCTCACTATTTTTGTCATTTCCTGTTAGTACAAAACTGTAAGTACAAAGAAACAATGCACTGTTGACAGCTGTACATAATGCTATATAGTACATTTCTATATTTGTGAGATAGACAGTATATAAAGCCTTAGCGCTGAAGACAAAATTGAAAAAACTGAGAATCTCTGGGATTAATCTAAAATGTATTGTGTTAAACATTTCACTATCCTGCAGTACTGGACAAAACATTTCTCATCCAATCAACACATAAGCAGACTCTCATCTGCCTTCATGATTACTTTAATACGTGACAGAGAGATTTGGCATCAATACACACACACACACACACACACACACACACGTACCGTACATGCATATACAAAAACAATGTATGTTTCAGTCTGTGGACACTGCTGACGCCTAAATTATCCAGCCTGCAACCTCAAATACTAAGGTTATTTAACTGTAAGGTTCCACTGTGCTCAAAACTCGACTGCTATATGATTTGTTTATTATTACAGAGCGGGATGACAGACAGACAGCTGAAAGGATGAAGAGCGGCATGATGACATTTTCAAACAGATGAGAGGGCCGACAGATCTTTCTCTCTCTGTCTCTCAGGTTCTTCAGATGCTCAACAGACTGAAATATCTCTGACATTCACCCTGATACATACAACCAATGCAGGCGCATTATTGGCTGCTTCAAATTAATTGTGTAAACACTGCAGAGTGAAATGTGTGCGTGTGTGTGTAGATAGACGTGTGTGTTCAAAGCAGGGACATACTATCAGAGGGCAGTGAGATCAAGTGTGTGTTTAGGAAAAGAGCCTTTTAAAGCGTTTATAGTCTAAAAGCAGTCAGCCCAGGGGACAGATGGAGTGAGAGACATGCAGGAAGAAAGAGAGAGAGGACAGTGATTCAGCTGTAAAGATGGGATGATAGAGGGAATGAGGAGAGACGAGCCAAAGAGAAGGACAGAGAAAGGAAGGAGAAAAAAGGGGATAATGGAAAAGTAAAGATTAATGCTAATGAAATGATGAGTCACTGTACAGCTGGTTGTAAATCCATTCATATTAGTTCATATTGGGAGATGTCCAAATAGATGAAAACCAGTTATAAAACCATAATGCAGCAGCAAATAACAATCACTTGTTAACTTAAACCAACATAAAACCAATAGATACAGTCAGTTGCCAGTTTATTAGGTATAGCTAGATAAAACTACTGCAGTCTAATCCAACAGTCCTGCAATTAATACTCCCTTCAAGAAGGTTCTAATGTTTATTTTTAGTTCAAACTGTTTTAGAGAGGCATTGATTCAACTTTATTTTGAAGACTGTAGCTTGCGGTGCTGTTGAACTGCATTGCATTATATTGACAGGAAATTGTGAAAATTTGTCCATCCAATTTATATAACTCAGGGTAGACTAAATATGAGAAACAACTCTCAGAGTAATGCAACAGCGCAAAAAATTCAACAGCAACATTTCCGTCCCCATTACTCATTACAACAGTTTTCAGAGGAACTATTTCTTCAGTAGGAAGTAGTTCAAATGAAAACTATTCATCTTAAGAATGGCATATTTTTTCTGGAAAGAGATAAATGAAGATATATTCACATTCATAGTCATTTTCCAATGCTATGTGCAACAAAAAATAATAACAATAATCTTGCCTCCTTGTACATGTTTATTTCAAAACCAGTATTCAGTTTGTACAATATCTCTTTTCCTCTTTTCTAATGGCATATTTTGTTTCTCTCTGCAGCTTCCCTTTGTTACTAGACTGAGTTTCGCATGTATAAATGACAAACACTAAGCACTCCTACTTGCTCCAGATGCTGTGTGACTGCTGAGATGCTTTCAAATAAAATTAGCGTAGCATGTCACTAGCTTAATTTGAAAGCACTGACAGCAATGATGATAAGATGACATGTTGTCACACACATTTATGCTAATCCAAAATCATAATTACTTTTATTTCTTTCATAAACAGGCTCTATTAACAGCTATATACAAGCTCTTTAACAGGCTGCTGTTAATTATAGTGAAGCTGCACTTTCCCGTGTTTCACTGGTGTGTTTAGACCGGAACAATTATGTCCAACTAGCAAAGCTAACTGGCTCAGACTGGTTTAGCTAATGCCAAAACATTTGATCATGTCATGATTGTTATTCTTCTATATTGTAAAATGATTAAATACACAGCTAATTAGTACTTTAAAAGACTGCTTTGAGCACAAACTTTGCTTCTTGTGTGATAAGCTTTTACTTTGCTAGCTAGCCAACTACCTTGTTAGCATAGCTACGTAGCTAATTGTTGTTGGAGCACTTTAAAGTAGAGGAAGACCACTTCTAACGTCAAACTAAATTTGTAACCCTATCAACATTTTCAATCCTGTCACTCAGTTATAAGCTTACTGATACTGAATAGACCTTTATGCCACTTTTTTGTAGCCCAAGATGCATATTTAGTGTAGGCCAATACTTTAAAATTGTCACATTGTTACGGTGCCAGCTTTTGATAGGTACATTTTGCCACAACTGCAAAGAAGCTGATGTTGTGACAGTTTATCAGTGGTTTATAAAAAACAGGCAACAACATTTCTAATTGATAATGTTTGACAGATAAGGAAAAATCATCATCAATCTCTTTTTATAAAATCTAAAAGCCCTCGTATGAGAGGCTGTAAACTGCAACATAATTGTCAAGGGCACAAAACTCCTTAATGGAGAAGGGCAACATGACAATGCAGATTAGATAATGTGACTGCCTGCCGGTCACAGTGACTCACACACACACACACAGGCAGGGGGCATATTGACAAAATGTCAGTCTCTGTTGTCTGACACATTTCAACAGGCCATCTCCTGTAGTTAATCAGACCACACACACACACTCTGAGCCAAAAAACAACAGAATATATTACAGAGCCTATACTGTTTCAACACTGGGATTTTCTATCATGTCAATAAGGCTGCCTTGAATTGGAATTTAAATTTACTACAGGGGTGGAGAGACAGAATTAGATAGAGAGAAAGAAACAGAATGGAAGAGCTTCAGAAGAGGCCTGGTAGAAAATCCATAGCCTGCCTGTTATCTGGACGATAATTGGTTTTCCCCTCTACACCCCTCCACCCCTCTCGCATCCTTCCTCTTCCTCCTCTTCCTCATCCCTCCTACCTTGCCTGCTACCCCTATCTCTCTCCTCTACCCCTCCATCTCTCTTTTTCTCTGCACACACACACACACACACACACACACACACACACACACACACACACACACACACACATTCCCTGACACAGCCATGCAGGTAACAAAAAGCACAGCAGGAAGTCGCTGTAAACACATAATTTTTACAGATTCGGTGTGTCGCATTTTGCATTTTTGCACCTGAATGTCTCGCCGAACAATGAGCTGACGGCACCGCGAAGAAGGCTTAGTGTCAACTAATGCCCCTCACTGTTACACCACGCAAAATGACATACACACACAAACATGTACTCACCATCATAAAGGCATTGCACATGCACACAGTCAGACACACGCATACATGATTAGCGTGAAGCGTGTAATCAGTGAATGGCCTGATTAGCAGGTTACACTACAGTGCAAGACAAAGAGATTCATTTACTCATCCACTTCAAAAAAGAGAGACAGGAAAAAAAAGGGGGGGGGGAGACACAGGGGAGAAGCTATAAAAATAATTTTGGCTGTGTGGAGAAGCCAGAAAGACAGACAGGCAGCAGACAGACAAACACACATGCTGCCAGACACAGACTGAGAGGCGAGGAAGAAGAATGCATGGACCAACAATAAAGAAATACAAGCGAGCAAACGGGGGAAAAAAAGAGACAAGAAGAAAGACAGAAGGAAAGATACCAGAGGACGTGAGGAAAGACAGGCGGGCTTAGACAGACAGCCACACACACACATAATTACACACACAAAGGGTCGGTGCGTAGGTTGAAGTCTGCGGGGGGGCTCTGCTGTATTCACTAGTTCAAGATTTAGGATTGCTTACTCAGCAGAGCTCCAGTGTCTCCCGTTATATTGGGAGTGAGTCAGAAACAGAGAAGGAGGGACGAGGGGTGAAGGGAAAGTAAAGTACTTATGAGGGTCGGATTTGTATTGATGCTAGTTTTGTTTTTGCCAAGGGTCAATAAAAGAAACAAATATCTGCTGAGAATATTAAAAAAAAAACGTATGTGACTTTGATGAGAAAAAAAATATGTCCACAAATTGACAAAAATTGGAGGAAGCGTGGCAGCCTTATACTGAACAGAAGTCGTGGGTTGTGAGTTGTGAGTTATGAATGTACAAAGCTCAGGACTTTGATGACCACGTTTCATGACCTGTGTCCCATGTGTTCAGGGGTGGTGGTTCAGGGCCTTGGTATACAAGGTGCTTGTCAGATCATCTAACAGCGTCTGAAACCCCTTTCTGTTACACCTTTCTAACATTGGCCAGGTGTGCTGAGGTGGGAAAATGGGCTGGGTTTGAACTTTCCTCTCACGCTCTTCACGTCATTCTTCACACAACTATGTCTGTCACTTTCCATATGTACAATGAAGTGCAACATCATGAATGCCTGCCCTTGAAGAGAGACTAGTAGTGACCAATGTAGCCTCGAGCCGCTAGCCTCAAGCAGAGATCAGAGGTAGGCTACAGAGGTCTGGTAAGCTCACTTCTTTCAACTCCACACCCCCAGATTTTAAAATACGGCACAAATGGAGCGACGCCTGCAAGCTAGTTCAGGCAGTCAACTCGAGCTGCATTGCTACACATGTGACATACCTCACTCTCCACAACCATCTACCAAACACACCCTCCCAATTTGGCGGNCTATTTAAACTGCAAAAATTTCCCATCTCTCCCTCTGCCTGTCAATGCCACTGCTGCCCTGCATCAGTATTGCCGCTTGTTCTTTCAGCCCCACCACCACCCCAGCATCCACCTGCGGGCTCCGGCTGGGGGGTTTAAGATATTTGTTCATCACTCCCCAATATCTCATGTAAACATATCTGCTGGGAGTGATGAGGTCAAACTCTAACTATGTTCTATAATAAACATTTCAACGTGAGTTGTCTAACTGAACTGTTTGTATGAAAAAAGATGGACAAAATGGTTGAATTATGTTGAAAAAATTAAAAGTAAAAAAAAGATCAAATATATAGCTAGAAAAACTTATGTATCTAGTTCAATTTATTCCTTTCTTTACTTAATAATGTCCTCTTACTGTTTCTTTTAATCATTTTTAGGTCTACATAATAGATGAGGAACTTTTCACAAATGTGAAGAATGAAGGAAAGAGGGAAACAAGAGAGAGAAGGGGTGAGAGAAAGGTTGTGTGGAGGTTAGACTTCTAATTTGCAGACCCGTCCCTCGGGGGTTGCCAGGTGTGTAAATGTGCAACATATACAGCCTGAAGCCACAGACACACAACACCTTCATACCCACCTTCAGACCTTTCTATCATTCCTCCTCCTCCCCCAACACACACAAACACACTCTTTATTCATCCAAACAACTTTTTCTGCTTGTCTTTTTTGGGGGGAGGGAGACTACCACTCCCTCACTTCATTTCAATTACAGTTTGGAACAAAGAGTCCAAAGAGCTGGGGAAAAAAGAGAAAAATAAAGAATACAAAATAAAACATTTTTCCTTTTCACCCTTGTCATGCCCCTCCCTGTTTTCTTCCCATCTCTCCAGTCTTAGTAAAGGTCCAAAATAATGCACCGCAGGCAAGTCTAATCATGACTAAGAAAGCGTTTTTGGACACTGATTTGCCTTCCCATCAGTCAAAGGAAATCGCACTTAACCGTCATGCATAAAACAATCTGCAGGATAACGGCTGCTTTCTGAGCTCTGAATTTGGGAGTAGGGGAACATAAAATGAGCACTCAGTGAATGATATATTCTCAATTTTTCATTCAGTAGTTTAGGGGCAGATGAATATTTGATATATTTTTTAAGAAGACTCATTCATCACGTAGTTCTCGTTGGCCAGGGGAAGAATGAGGTTATGGCGAGACAGACTTATGGAAAGCGTCCAGTTATTGAGGCTCATTATCAAGAAGATAGAGTACACTGGTGATGGAGTAAGAATCGTACGGGAGGAGAGGGGTGAATTGCGGCGCTGGATGACGCTCCATCTGCATTGGAGTAGTTTAAGTTATATTTAAAGTTTTTCCAATCCAGAAACTAATATAACTTTTTAAATTTGCAGGTCAGCCTCTTGAATAAACTTTTCAAAAGTCTACCTGCCCTCACCTGTAATGGATGAAGGTAAAGCCGTGGTATAGGAATTAATTTTGATCTAAACTCTGGGTTGAACCCCAGACTCTGGAACAGCCTACCTGTAGATGTGAGAATGTCCATCTTTCTCACAACTTAAAAAAAGTTAAAATCTTTTCCAACTTGCTTTTACCTACAGTGGATCTGTCCTCACCTACTCGCAATGTTGGTCTGTCAGTCCACCACTTTGATTCAGACTGAAATATCTCAACAACTATTGGATGATGCTGCATCTACCAGCCTGTAGCACATATGACTGAGTGCATCACTTCTGTGTGCACCTGTGAGTGTGAGACAGAGACCGTGAGAGAAAAAGACAACAAGAGGTGATCTGTTGGCATCAGCAAAGCCTGCTGGGAAATGTGCATCCCGTGGGAAGGTGTCAGCTCAACGTAATTCACTTCCTGGTTGCTCTGCACGCGCTCTCTCGATGTCAGCACCGAGGAGAAGACGAATGGGGAATCAATCACCGAGGGAATTAAAGAGATCATCACAGCCTGGCTAGGTACCACACACACACACACACACACACACACACACACACACACACACACACACACACACACACAAACCGTAAACTCAGCCTTCAGCTCCATCACTCATACAGGTAAAGGCCATTGTTATCCACACACCAGGTGACACATTACATAAGACAGCTGTAAGCAGCCATATGTCAGGCGAACACACGCACGCAGTCTGAATTTGTGTTTAATATTCATATGGAGTCTCTTTGTGACAAGCTGGGGAGGTATTCAGTCGCACACCAATCTGAGGTGATTAGCTGCATGTGTGTGTATGTGTGTGTGACAAGGAGACTGAGGTAGTGCTGCATAATTGGGAAAACTCCATATTTGTACAGACTAAAGATGAGAGTTTCTGGAGCTTTTTCATGAATGAATGTGTTGAATTGCAGCGCAATATGGCTGAAATCGCTCCCTTTTTACAGCCTCGGTCTCACTCCGCCTCTCTCTTCCTGCATCTGATTTCACGTGTGTGTGTGTGTGTGTGTGTGTTAGTGTGTGTCTGTGCATAGCATTCTGCTTAAGTGTATTCATGATGCATGTCTCTTTAATGTTTCTATACTCATTTGTCACGGCACTGTCTGCTTCAGAGGAGATATTGCACCAGTTGTGGAGAAGAGAAAGATGATGGACTGGCGTTAGTGTATATGCTAAACAGACAAATGTATGTGGACACCCGGAAATTATACCCATGTGGGATTATTGAACATCTCATTCCAAAACCATGGGTAATCTGCAGATCTGTATGCTTTCAACAAGATTTTGGAACCTGGCTGCAGAGATTTGCTCCCATCCAGCCACAGGACCATTATTGAGGTCGGACACTGATTCTGGTTATAAGGCCTGGCTCTCAGTTGGCGCTCCAGTTCATTCCAAAGGTGTTGGATGGGGTTGAGGTCAGCTCTGTGCAGGTTCTTCCACACCAAACTGCACGGGGGCATTGTCATGTTGAAACAGGAAAAAAGGGCCTTCACCAAACCTGTTGCAGAAGTCGGAAGCACACACTGTGATAAAAAACTATTTGTTTTATCTTTAAAAAGTTAGTGTCCGGGCTGCCTTAAAATTTACTTTATTACATATTTATATTTGAGTTAACTTTATTATAATTTAGTTCTACTTAAGATTAAGTTTATACTACATATTTAGTAATTCTCTTTTACTTTATTAGACTTCAACTTCATTTGAGATTAAGTTTAAAGAATATCAAACAAAAATAATTAGAAAGAACATAACTGGTTGGCGGACAGCCAACGGGACATACTCACATATTTAATAAACAGCCAATGACAGAAGCTATTATCTGTGCATCCTTTTGACTGACATTCTTAATTTCAATAGAATCATTTTTCTAATGTTGAAAACTTTTCATTAGTTGAGACGACATAAACACAAAATATTGAGTTATCACAACAATTTCAATAATGTGTAGTAATGAAGTCATACTGACAATGAAAGTTATCCTGACAAACGGGCAAAATTCATTTTTACAGAGCAATATTGTCTAAAACAGTGGTTTCCAACTAGGGATTTTAATGGTTAATCGCATTTTGAAACAAAATGTTGGTATTGATCAAGCCCACGTGATCTTCAGGATTTCTGTACATTGCAATTACTGTATATTCACCTCTATTTAAATTACCATGTTTTTATTTTCTTGCCTATTCATTTTACGTTACACTATATTTGCTGCCAAGACTGACCATTTTATCAAAATGTAATTGTTTGTTATAACTGAAAAACCCCAATAAAAATATTGTTAAAAAAACTAAAAGAATTTAACTGATTAAAAATGTATCAACCGACAATGTATGTTTTGTGTACTCTTTCTCCTGAATACTGAATATGGGCATATCAGTTTCATTTAAAAAGATATCAGGATTGGACTTCAAAAGCCCATATGAGTCCAACCCCACGAAACACACACTCACATGCATAACTTCCCCCCGATGCCTTCCAGCGTAGCCCTTGCCCTAACCACATAATGACATTAGCATTTCTAGCCCTCTTCTCTCCACATCTTATCTACTTCAAAAGCAGCGCTTCATTAACTACTGCCATCTATCACAGAGCAGGGAGCCGGGTGGAATGTGTGTGTGTGTGTGTGTGTGTGTGTGTGTGTGTGTCTTCACAACATGCGCTGTGTTATGTGGGGTCACAGACTTGTAGATTAGTGTGACAGACTGGGCGTCACACCTCTCCCTCTGTCCATCCTCCGGCTGCATGTTGCCTCTGTGTCTCCTCCACTCAGTATCAACATGTTCGCCTCTTCAGGACCAAACTCAACATGACCAGAACAGGAAGTGTGCAAAATCTACTTATGTTGTCATGAGAGAATTAAATTAACAATAAATTCTCAGCAACACCCTCCTGTTAATGGATTTAGGAGCATGAATCACGTCTTTCATTACATATTTATGCAACAGCAGTGACTGACACAGATTTTACAGCAGCTAAGGCTTATACCTTGAGAATTTCACGGTTCTTATCTGGTAAGAATAACTGAGAAAGAATCTTTTGTTTGAAATCAGTTTATTTACTGATATAATATATAATTCATACTTAGATCAACAGGTAACATAGTCTAATGTTTTTCAGCTAATCACATCCATGTGTATATCCCTGTGAGGTTACATCCTGTATGGTCTAAGTGTAAGATTACTAATAGGAAAATGGACCATGAGTATAGTGTTGACTTCATCTGAGTGGATCAAACCAAAGACCAATGGCTGGAAGTTGGGAGGTCAAAAATAAACAATAAAACTACTTGTAAATCCACTTTGTCCACCTTTTAAATTGTGAATTAAGTGTATGTATATCCCTCTTTATCGGCTATCTAAGTCTTCTATGGGAAAAATAAACCAAACAAATTACCCAGGCAGCCAAAGACGCCGTGCCAAACAGCCTAAATCTAGTACGTCTTGTTGGCACATACATTTCAGACTCTTAATTAATAACTTCAAGGGTCAACTCTGGCCCGAAGTTGGCCCAAAGTTCTGCTAACCAGAGCTAAATCTCAGTCGACATCAGTCCAAGTCAGCATTGCCAAATCCTAGCCAAATCTAGCAACCATACTGCATATTGGCCAATTCCACCCACCATGCTCTGTTTTGGGGGAACTGCACTATTTCAGCTACTCACACAGAGTCAGAAAAACTCACTGAAGCATTTGTCATGTCCCTTAGCTTAATTACTGGATTATTGCACAACATTAGTACACTTTGAATTCACTTTATTAATGTGAATTTGACTGTTTTTGCAGTCTGTGGTTATTTGCCATAAACAGCTAATGTCTTAACTATACTAGACTATTAGTAGCTAGTTATATGCACCAACTGGTGCGTGTATGTGATTGTGTGGCAGTTCAGACTGATAGATTTCAGAACTGACCAGGGACCCCAGTTTGTTCTGTTTATTTCCTCCAGTCGCTCTCGTTTTTCCTCATATTTCCTTACTTTCATGAATTGGACTCAAAAACATCTGACACAGGTGATTTCACTATTTGCATCCACTTGCGTCTTTGTATTTACTTTATTTGCAATCATAGCACTGCTCTGCGTTTAGTCTGAGCACACCTTAATAGGTCTAACTACACTGCACATTGTACTGGTAATTTACTTATTTATGAAGCTGCCAATTCAACTATTACTGGGGATTGTGATTACATGAAATTTACAACAAATTAACAAGTATTAATCTGTCAGTGTTGGAGAAGGCATTTGAGCAGAGCTGCTACTTTATCACTTAGACACCAAATGAAGCTAAGCTATGCTAACATGACTCTTGAAAATCCTGTACATTACAAACTGCACAGAGAAAGCTAAAAAACATTTGTAAATGCCTAAAAACAGTATTTTCCCCACTACATCACTCCACAGGGTCGAGGCATCCACCATGACCCCGATAAGCGGTAAAAAATGGATGGATGGATGCACATCCCTTTCCTGACGTGACCTATTCAACACGAATAAATCTCAGTTTGTAGTTATAGGGGGACGCAGTTCTCAGAAGACCTGCGGATTCCCCGAATTCCCCATTTGCCACCATCAACCAACACCGATGTCGCGCAGAGAGGCATGATGGGTAAAATATGCTCCCACATGGTGATAGCAGATGTAGTGGTGAGCGAGATGTGAGAGAGAGAGAGAGAGAGAGAGAGAGAGAGAGAGAGAGAGAAAGGAGAGAGAGAAGGGAGCAGTTCATGATAGGTAGGGAGCAGGGGGAGGAGGAAACGATAAAGAGCAACAGTAGGGAGGCTGGGTCGTCTGTCTCTGGAGGGGTGTAGAGGGTGGAGAGAGATTGTGGAGTGAAGTGAGTGATGGAGGAGGAAGCCAGAGAGAGATATTGACAGATAATCCAGGGCACCAGATGGAGGGAGAGACGGAGATTTGAGACTCAGACAAAAAAACTAAGATTTAGATTGAGGGAGGAACAAAGAGAGACAGAGGCTTAGAGTGCAAGAGAGAGAGTGAGAGAGTGTGTGTGTGTGTGTGTGTGTGTGTGTGTGTGTGTGTGTGTGTGTTTGTGTGTCTTGGCAAGTATGGAGGTCTCAGTTTCTTGGCAGGATGCTGCAGGAGAGTTTGGCCCGGACCTTAATGGAGATGTAAGAAGCGTCTGAGTTTGATCACACGCACACACACACACACACACACACACACACACACACACATGAACATACACACACCCTTTCACACCTTAATCCCCTCTTCATCAGTGTGGCTCCAGACAAACTCAATGCACTGACGCCACTGTTGAACCCAAACTAAATTTTCACTGAATGACTCCTGTGTCACATAATAATGCAGCTATACAAAAGAGCAACCATGTTCCTGGATTTTTTCAGGTTTTATCCAGGTCAAAATAAGATTTAAAAAAAATACAATTTGCAGCACAAACACTAGATTAACTATTGGGAGTTCTTTTGGGGCAAAATCAGAGGCTCATTTGGGTTTCCTCCACATTTTCTCTTCACCTTTTAAGTGATTTCTGAGCTCATCTCCAGAGGACCTTGTTGTTCTGTAAAGTTTCTTCTTGCAGCAGAAAACACAGCAACTTCTGAATGTATGGGGACATAAAATCTCTCTAAACCAATTTTGTTCTTTAAAAAATGTTTCCAACGATGGGTTGTGACATCAAAATGCAATGAGACCTGGACAATAAATCAACATAATATCAATGTCTTGTAGGGTTCAGCTACGTAAAAACATATATCAAACAATATACTATCGTAATATAGAATATCTTAAATATTGTCTTTTCCAGGTCTTTAAGACTGTGTTACTGTTAAGTGATAGACTCCTCTGAGCTTATTTAAGTTTTCTAGCTCCATAAAATTATAACAGTGAATCATTCAATTTATTTGGTCATCATATTCACATTACAAATAATTTTGTAAGTGTTTCCTAAAGCACCAACAGTGATCCAACAGTTAATATCAAGGTATTTGCATTAAAATAATATCATATGTAAGTTCCAACTACCAATTATTTTCTCATCAATCGATTAACTGTTTTGTATATAGAATGTCAGAAAATTGCAGAAAAATGGCCATTACATCTTTCCAGAGCCCAAGGCGATATAATTCCAACAGTCTAAAACCCAAAGGTATTCAGTTTTCCTATCACATATGACAAAGAAAAGCACCAAATCATGACATTTGAGAGACTAGAACAAGAGGATTTTGGGCATTTTTGCTTGTAAAATGACAAAAACAATGAATCGTGGTTGTTTCTTGCCATTAAATCTTCTGTCCAATGACTAATAAATTAATTAACTAATCATTTCAGCTCTATATCACAATATGAGACTTGTACATAAAGCTCCAAATAAAAGGAAGGAAGAGGAAGAGGAAGTTCCATATGCACAATCATTTGTGTCACACAGATGTTTTTAGCTTGTGTGTAAATGTGTAGTCCTCTTAATCCAACCCTTAACATGACTTGCATTCTCCTCAGTTAACCTTTAACCCAGTTTGGGTGTCCTGCAGTACATGTAGCTCTTGGATTCCCCCATCAGCTCTCACCCTGACCCTGAATGTTCCCCAAACAAATACACACACACACACACGCTCACAACCCTGAATACTACTGGTGGTTATGTAAGGACAGTGGTTATGTCATACATTCGGACTCACAAAAACACACACACACACACACTGCCAAACTTGGTTTTGGTCGTCTGATTTGGCGTTTCCGCAAACAGGGAGCTAAAGTGTTGCAGCCGTGAAACAACTTGAGAAAAATAAATAATAGGTTTTTTTTAACAGGTTTCTTTCTCACTTCATCTTTATTGGACGACACTGAAACCAGTCACACCACTAACACACAACACACACACACACATACAGAGCCCCATGCTGTGAGCTACAAAGACAGAGAGCCGCTTAAAGACTCCAACACAAGCAGGGGAAGACATCAGAAAATGAACGTCAGGGGAGACTGTCTGTGAGGATGCCAATTAAAACAGAGTCCATACACAAGTGTGTGTTTGAGTATGTGTGTCTCCTCTGGGAGTCACTTCACTCAACTTAAAGGCTGTTTGTTTGCAAAGGAGGGGAGGTAAACACACCTAGCCACACACACACACACAGCTAAAAAACAAGATGGGCTATCCCCCTGAATATTATTGAGCGAGAATGAGGAGGGATCAGCCACCATCTGCTGTATCATGACTCATTCTCTTTGAGTGTATCAGCTTTCAATCACCGTCACTCCATCACAGTCAGTATGTTGTCACACATAGCACATGCATCCACCCTCATTTCCTCTATAAGACAGTACACACAGTACGATCACAGACTGTCACCATAAATTTACCCTCACTCTTAATATTAGTCTGTATGTAAAGCCACTTAAAGGAAAAATCCTTTTCCGCTGTTATCCTTTCACCGCTAGCACTATGCTGAACTTTCCCACACTGCTAGTGCTGTAAGAAGTAAGTTAAGTTGCATTTTCTTACAGCTTGCAAAACCTATAACTAACTGGTGTGAATGCTGGAAGCCATATTCCCACACACATTTTTCAACATAGAAACTTCATTCAAACATCAAAATATTCAGCTCAATTAGGAATGGTGCGCGTGTATTTTTATTATTCATAACGTTCATACTTTCCAAAATATTCAAGATTTTCCAGAAAATGTTCCTCATTCAAATGAATGGACAGAATTTTCAAAATTGACAAATTTTCAAAAGATTTTCAAGGATTTTACACTCTTTTCTACTCATTCACTCTATTTCACTTTCTACTTTCAGTTAGAAACTCCATTCAAACATCAAAATGTTCCACATCCTTCATACATTCAATACATGGGTATTATTCAACTTTCCAAATCCCATTAAAACTTTCCTTGTAACAATCCCATTGTAACAATCCCATTGTAACAAACTTTCTTTGAAAGTTTGTTACAATGGGAGTCAATGAGAAAAGCCTTCAACCTCTTCCCACTCATTCATACATTCACGTAGAAACTCCATTCAAACTTTAAAATGTTCATGACATGTGGGACTTTCTCACATGTCCAGGTTCACAAATTTGTGCTCTTTCTATGTAACTATGGAAGCAAACGGTCTTACACATTTGGCTCTGTGAGCTTCCAAGTGACGGCATTTCCCACCAATGCTGGATTTTCAAAATAAAAGCCCTAGATGGTAGGAGCTTACCGGACAAGGCTGGATTTTCAAAATAAAAGACCACAGATGGGGTCAGACAGGACTAGGACATCCTTTTCAAGCACTTTTTCAAGCATTTTCAAGGTTTATCCACTTCATGCTTAAGCTACAAACTCTATTCAAACCTTAAAGTGTTCCACATCTTTCTTACATTTTGAGAGTTCAACTTTTCAGTCCCATTCATACTAATTAGACTATTTCCCACTTTTCCAACGCTTCATACTCCTTTTCTACACTTTTCCAACTCACATCTAGTCACTCATACTTTCAGCTAGAAACTCCATTCAAATCATAACACGTTCCACATCTTTCTTACATTATGACTTTTATTCAACATTTAAATCCCATTCATACTTTGCATCCTTTAGCCCTTTCCCACTTCTTAACCCATTTGTAGTCCTTCAACTGAGTCCTTAAATTAAAGTCAGCAATTCAATTTAACGTCAGCCTTTCAACAATCCTTAACATATTCCACATCATTCATACATTTTCTGTATTATTCAACATTCAAAGCCTGCAATCCAGTTTAGCGTCAGCCTTTCCACATCCAGCATTCACACCGCAATTTCTTCAGAAATTGCCTTTTCTAGTTAGTTAGTTGCAATGCATTCTGGTCTATTAAGGCTACTGTTTGTGAAGACATTAGTATCTCTGGCTCTTCTTAGATGATGGTTGTTGCAATATGAAGACTCTAGGAAGAAGCCTTTGCTCCTAAAATCATTTATTTATAGTTTATGTTACAGGAAAATGTCCCTTCTTTTAAACACAATTATAGCTACAGGATATATCCCAGTGTGATACTGTATCATCTACATTCACCATGTACAGTGCAGGTCATCTACAAGAGAATATGACCCCTTAAACAGCAATGAGATCATCCAATATTGATTTTCCACTGTGCACGTGCGTGTTCATGTGCCATGCTCAACACCACAAAACTGCAGCGTTATAGCCAGATGATCATCTTCCCTACATCCTGTGCTCATGCACATGTGTGCGTATACAGTATGCGCGCGTGTGTGTGTGTCCGTGTTCATGTCCCACTTGGCGGTTTGGTGCGATTCTTTCAGCAAAAAGAGGAACCTCATGACTTAGGAATGCTATGAATGGCTCAGAGGCCTTAAGATGGGAAACTATGCATTGATTCCCGGAGATCATTCCCATAACGTTAGCCTGCACACACTCCTCCGCTGTGACCTCTCTGCTGACTCACTCATCTGCTAAAGTGCAAATAGCTCTCTATTTGGAGGTGTGTCACACAACTGGTCACTCACTTACACACATGAACACACACAAGCTGGTGTCGTGACCCAATAAAAGCCAAGTGTGTGTAACACAGTAGACATAAATCACTGACAATGACACAACGCCAAAACCTACACAGGTTTTTCCACCCATAATGCATCTATATGACCTCAACTTCACTCCATTTCAATCTGGTTTTAGAGCTTTGCTCTGTTTTGGACACTTTCTGCACTTTGTTTCTTGAACTACAGTGTATCGACCTAAAAGCTTCAACATTTTTAATCTCCTCTGTGAGCTTCAAATTAATTCAGTGTTCTGTAAATAATCACCGTCCTTCAATAAATTCAATTAAATCCTAATTTGCAAAGCAAACACACTACAATGTTTACAGTTTTTGGATGTGGGAGATGGGATAAATACAGTAACAAGTTGGGGGTATTTTTTCGGTTAAGTCCCTTTTATCAACACAATTTCATGGTGTGAAGGACAAACAAACATCATCAGGGAAGGTCCAGACTACAAACTAATTCTAATAAATTTTGAGAATGTAGTGTACTCACACGGGAAAAGTGACAAAATAAAGTACTCAAAGCAGTCCGTATGCATACTAAACACACTCTTGATGTAGGTCACAAGGTAACAACTGAACCATCTCCATGGCAACTGAGCAAAATCCAACCCCTGATGAAGACCATAAGATGTGGCTGAAAACTCCCCAAAATGTCCAGTAAGTGTCTGTTAGGCTTTATGGCACAGCAATGCTTTGAGCTAAATGCTAACAACAGCATGCTAACATGCTCACAAAGACAATGCTAACGTACTGATGTAGCAGGTAATGTTTACCATGTACACCATCTTAGTTTAGTGCATTAGCATGCTAACATTTGCTAATTAGCAAGTACAGCTGAGGCTGATGGGAATGCCATAGCTTCGCAGGTATTTGGTCATAAACAAAAGAGGATCACCAAAGTCATTAGGATTCATCCTCTGGGGACCATGAATGCCTGTACCAAATTTAATGGCAATCCATCCAATAGTTGTTGAGATATTTCAGTCTGAACCAAAGCTGCTAGCATGGCTAATAAAAAGCAGCGATAGTCTGACAATAAGTATAAAATTCTGTATACAATCAGCATGTAGTATGGGATTGGGACACAGCTTTGGAACACCAGCATGGAAGCTGCTTCAATGATTCCTTCCCACCTAACCAATTTATTATCTCAGAGAGGAAATTATGCGCAGAAAAAGAAGAACATAAACACACAGACATAACTAAACGATAGTATGTCGAACACAGCGTAAACCACAGGTTTCATGAGCAGCAGTGACCCACAGAAACAATGGTCTGAGCACTTGGTGCACCAGATGAACATTTCACTTTTCCTCTTTTAGATTGCTCATAGAAGATAACAAGGCTGCAGAAATGACCATCAGCTGCTGTACTGTTAGAAAACTTTTTTTCTGTGTGTGCACAACTGCTCAAAACTCTCCTGTTGCTTCCTCTGTTTGCAGGGGGAAGCTTCTGATCACAAACTACAGTTTAATACATCCTCACCTGGAGCCAACTTCCAATGAATTAATAAACAGAGTTAAAATTACGCTGTCTTTATTCTAAACAAGTGCCGTTCTTGCCCTTTAAGGTTCTGCAGGAGTCCCCATACCCTCAGTTTATAAACCCCTGGCTTAGTGTGCAAGTGGTTGGCATCCTCCCTGCCAGTGTGTGACCCCAGCCCGGTCATGAGACGCTCTGCCCAAGGGCCCCGAGGCGGGTCTCCTCCTCCCGGACACCCCCAGCCTTTGATCTCCTAATCACCTGGCTCAGCCTCGGCCTGAGCAGAGAGAGGGTGAGGCTGCAGGGGCAGGAGGAGGGGACAATAACAACTCAGCAGTTGTTCTAGCGGCCAGAGTGAAGCCTTTGTGGTTTGAGTTCGTAAACAAAAGGAGGCTTCAAGTAGGTTGTTAAACTCAGATGTTAAGATTTATAATTTTGTACAAATTCCTGATTAGATTTGCTACAATATTATTCATGGGTCAGGGGTACAAGGTGGTAAGACGAAAGTAATCTAACATTTTGCCACCTGTTAACCTGATGACGTAAACCAACAATGTTCCCTCACTTCGCTCACATCCCTGTTCTTGAGAAGAAACTGGAGGCAATGATGCAAATGGTCTCGAAAACCAAATCCACATCACCTTTTCAGGAAATCCATGTTTGTTTATTGTTTGTCTTCTGGCAAAGAAGCACATGAATGCAGAGCTGTTTTGCAACCAACTTGGACATTCTGCACGTCAGGCCTTCCCAGCATCATGTGAACAGACACCACAGCAATGTCCCTATAGGATCAATTTAGTGATACTGTGACAGACGAGAATACCTGAAACACTAGTACAGTGACTATAAAGACAGGAAGGTGCGGTGGTTTTTGTGACTCCTTGCACATAAAAGGTCCACACAAAATAAGTATAAAGACACTCAGAGACAAACTAGAGTCGTTACAAATGCATCCATCATCCGAGCATCATACTCTTTCATCCTCATGCTCAAGAAATCAACATCTTGACAGCTGTCAGAGTCGTGAAGCTGAAGGTACTGTCTGTTCTTTTTGTGCTGGGGAGCAGTGGCTCCCCCAACACTCAAACCAATACTGTGGCACCCTGAGAGGACAGGGGATGACTAACCTTTAGAGTGTCACATATTGGTGATTTCGATCAGAGATACATTATGTGCTTTATGCATATTTGTCCTGCAGCCTGCAGCTATTTTATCTGCCTTTAAGTGCACTTTGCTTCACACTCTTGACTTTGCATAATAGAGTTCCTTTCTTTTCCTCCCCTGTGTCATGCAGCATGCTGCAACCCTGCGCAAAGCTCTTAAAACACCTCATATTACAAGGTTTTATCTCGGGGACAACATATGGAAAAATGATGCTGATGATACAGCACTGAATATATATTGCACACTCTATATACTGCAGCTGGGAGGAGTGAAGCTGTGCCTGAAGTAATGGTTCCTTGGCTCATTTCTAGTGCATTGACCTATGATGAAGCTAAATTATGCCTAATTTTGCAGCATGGGAACCCCCACAGGAATCCCCTCCAGCACCCCCGGGGTTCCCGGGGGCACTGTAGCGGTCATGGGAAGGAGATGAGAGCGACTTCTTACCTCAGTAGGTTGGGCAGAGGGATGGAGCCGGAGCCTGACCCCAGTATCCCCTTCTTCCCACTCAACAATTTCTCCACCAGGGCGACATTCCCGGTCCGGGCGGCTTCCAGCAGCTCCTGCTCCTTCCCCATCCCGGACACAAGTTTACAACGAAGGGGTGATGGCAATCCAACAAATCTCCCATATATCCTCCTCCCCTCCGAACCCTTCCTTCACTGCCTGGAGTGGGAAAGCATCTGAAAGGATACCTCTCACTGCATGCTGCTGCTGCTGCTGCACGGTGATATAGGTGTTATTGATGCTGCAGAGCAGGTTTGACGTGCACTGCTCCCCTGGCGCCTTATAACCTCAGTCCATTCACATGCACGGCTCCGTAATCTCCTCTTGTGTGAGTCCGCTGACGTGCACGGCTCCCCGGTGTATCCTCAGCGCAAACAAGCGATGGAAACCGGGGGCTCCAAAGCGAATCCCTTAGTGTGAAGTAAAGAGTAACCCTGGCTGAAAAACAACAAACAAACTCCTTCTCGGTCCGAACAGAGACTCCTGTCTGGTCTGTGGCTCCAGCTGATAACAGGCGGGACGTGAAACCCAGTCCGCCTCCACACGAAGCTCTCCAGTCCCGATGTACTCGCCACCTTTTTACCCCGAACCTACCGCACTGTCCGGTGCCTATCGGTGTAGCCAGAGACACAGGTGTCAAGGTAGCCGGGATACAACTGTACACTTCCTCTTACAGCTTTCAAAATAAAACCTATTACAAGTTGTTGCTTAAACTTGACCAGACGACCCCAGACGTGGAAAATGAAAAATATGTCAGAGGAACTGTTATGAGCTACTTACATGTATTTTTTATTGTATTCTGTTTTTGTAATATCTTGTCTTAATGTCTGTTTATGTCCTGTAAGAATTCCCCTTGTTTGTTGAAAGGTGTCTTGTCTTTACACATCATATACATCAGTTAACTAGCTAGCAATCCAGCTAGTTAGCTGTCTAGCTAGCTATCTTTGATAGATATATTTAGCAAAAATAAAGGCAAATATAATCACCACTAGACCAAGACAGTCACCCAGTCATCAGATTGCAAAACTTTATTTTCCATTGTTCCGCATGTGTGAAAGGTAAAAGGATAACTTTTGTGACTTATGTGTAAAATGAACAACGGACAGAAATAATGGTATCATAAAGGTGACAGATCTTCAAGTCATGCCGGTTGAGAAAGTGCAAATCAGACAAAGAAATAGTCAAATACGTAATCACTATGTGTAGAAAATTTTAGAAAATGTAGTCAAATTCTCAAAATCTGTGTCAATACCATGCTATGGAGCCCGTAGACAAAAAAATAACTGCTGGGCCCCAATTAACCTCTCTTTTTTCACAGTTTTTATATACTTGGTCCCAGATTTGCTGTGTGTTGATGTGATTAAACATACATTAATTCAGTAATATGCAATATGTAAGCACAAAACCATAAGACACAAGGACCCCTTCAAGATCAAGTCAGGACCCACTTGAGGGCCCTTATAATGTTGTACATTTGTGCTTTAGTGGTGTATATTCCCAAACTATTCTATTAAATCAGAACAAACCAGTGAACACAGGGTAAGTTTGGATTTTTCAGGGGCCCTGGAGTTCTGGGGCCCCTGGGGCATTTGCCTGCATTGCCTGATAAGAAGCCTTGGACAACCGTCTTTGCTTCTGGTCCCATTTAGCAATAAACACTCATTAAATGCATTTCTGGAGATAAAGGCAACGGACTATAATGCTATAATGTGGCATAACTAAATATGTTTTGTTTGTTTTTTTAAACATATTTTTCATCACGCTATCTAAGCAACAACAGTCCTGGATGCCCCTTGTGCAAATCTAAACTTTTATTTTGAAAGCACAGCCGCCCATCTTCCGCTATTATTCTGATGTGATTTACAGACTTACTGTACAGTCTGGGCGTGGATGACGATGCTACAGCACCAGCAGGAGGCGATGCTTTTGTTAGTCTCTTTAAAAAGTCACACTCCAAACCCACCAACTGTGCCAGTTGTTGCCATTTTCCCTGCCATTAACTTATTCAGTCACACACGCACATGCGCACTTCCCCTCTACGCTGGAGGTGTATTCCCTTGACAATTGGCCCTGCTGCAGCTGAATGGATTTGGAAACAGGTGAGATCCTAAAATAGCCTCCCTGTCATGTCAGTTGTATGAATGGAGAATGAAGGCAGAAGCTGTTTTTTTTTTATTGTGCTCTGATCTGTCCACTGACAGCCTGGGAAACAGACACACACCCCCTCCCCTCCACTCTGCAGCCGGTGCATGCTGGGACCTGCCTGATGGCTTCACTCAGCTGCTTAATTGGAAGTTGGGGAGACGTGCTGCCTTCAAGTGCTCCACCTACAGCTGCTATGTCTGACATCCGAACTCTTATACACGAGTTGTTCCTGAATCCAAGCCATTTTTGGGATGCAGGGAACGATTATTTTCATTACTGATTCATCTGCTGATTATTTCCTTGAATCAATTAATCGTTTAGTCTATAAAATGGCAGAACGTGGTGAAAAATGCCTACTGAGAGCTGCTGCTGACATATTTAAAAGTCATGCTTTACAGTTCAAAACACAAAGATATTCAGTTTACAAAGATATAAAACAGCTGCATATATTCACATTTCAGAAGCTGGAACCAGAGAAATTTTGGCATTTGTGCTTGAAAACTACATTAAAGGATTAACTGAATTATGAAAATTGTTACTGATTAATTTTATGTTGATCACCTAACACATTAATCAGCTTATTTCAGCAGAAGTTATTATAACAACATGGGACCCACAGGATCATGAAAGATTTTTGATGAATGATGATGGCTGTTAAATTGAGGAAATCAAGCAGCATATTGACGGACTGAAGAGAAGAAAAGCAGGCATGTAATTAATAGTGCTGCAATTGTATATTGATTTAATCGATTGATTTAATCTGCAAAATCGAAAAAACTTGTGAAAAATGACCACCACGTTTTTTTTTTATGATTGGAATTTATAGGGGAAATATAATAACTTATTTACAAATTTCAATAATGAATAATATTTACAATTTAATTGTTTAATTCCATTTTATTGTAAAGATCTAAGACAGAAATGTTGGCACAATCAAAACCTCAATGTATATTTAATATACAATGACCTGTGATTGATAGACATTTTGACATGTCAGTAGGAAAAACACAGGTGTAAATAATAAAAAGAATGATGGCTGAATTCCATGTAGCTGTTACAGTTTCAGGGTCCTGGTTTGGTTCATGTTAGCTCACCGTCATGATTTACTGAGACGCTTGAATAAAACAGAGCCATCGTTAACGTTATTAGTAACACCTGTGCTTTTATATATATTTTTTACATTTTATTGTACATTTCTTTTTTATATTTATGATTGATTGATGACTTTTGCATTAATTTTTGCTTTCTTTTCTTTTCTCTTATTTTTATTGTTATGCACCAAAATACCAAAGCAAATTCCTCGTATGTTAAAAACCTACTTGGCAATAAACCTGATTCTGATGACAAGTCAAAAGGCCTATAGCAGGACTCTGAAACTGAAGCAGCTAAATGGAATTCAGCCATCATTCATTTAATTCCAGGATCATTACATGTGCAGCGAGGCTCCGGCAGAGAAATAAAACAGAAACCAGAGGATGAAACGGTAACAGGCAGTTGGACGCGGATTCTGCAGTCTGTACTGAGCCAACACACAACCTGATGCCTCCTTTCATCAGATTTCCCACAATTCAGCTGTACATGGTGCTGCCATACTGTCACACACACACACACACACACACACACACACAGTATATAAATGAATGTGTACATGCTTCGCTTTCATAAACAGACCTGCACTGTGACATAGCCATCATCACAGAAACATTAAGCTACAGTATGTAAACAGGATTTTCTCTCTCCCTCACACACACACACACTCGAACACTTAATGCCCTTCTATGACTCACTGCACTACTCCAGCCGTAAAATGTCATGACCATTTATGTGCACAAAGTCCAAACACTCTCCTGCAGTGGCTCAGTGCAGCTCGTTCGAGCCCGCAGAGGCTGTGTTTACATTTGAAGAGTTTCTTGTCTCCACTTATTGCAGAACAAACTTCAACATTGTTTCTAATTCATTTACAAATGCTGCTTTCGCTGATAAAATAATGTGTTTTAACGGTATCATGATCAATTAATCTGCAGATTAATTTCTCAATTAAATGGTTCATTGTCTATAAAATGTCAAAAAAAGTGAAAAATGGCTGTTTTCATTTCCCAAAACTCAAGGAATGCACTCAAGGATGCCCTGCACTATACAGGAGGGGGAAAAAATGAACAGAAATTAATAAATCCACACCAAAAACGTACAAAGGTGAAACCTTTTTAAATTGGATACCCTTTTATTTTCATCAGTACTTCAGCAGCTCTGACAGACAAAATACAACTTATTACTTTCTGTGTCTTTTTTCATCCTCAACAAGGGTTTCAGAGGGTGG
Organism: Maccullochella peelii; assembly: GCA_002120245.1. Lineage (NCBI taxonomy): Eukaryota > Metazoa > Chordata > Actinopteri > Centrarchiformes > Percichthyidae > Maccullochella > Maccullochella peelii. The sequence continues at coordinate 68,572 of LKNJ01001564.1, read as the reverse complement.
AGGAGGGCTGTGATGAATGGAGGAAAAACACAGATGAAAAAGAAAACCTTCCTCTCCACCGAACAAAACTCTTCACATACAATGGTGTTTAAATCCTACCTCTGACATTTTCAAGTGTGATCGCGGGTTTGTGCCGAGAACTAGTTGTGTTTCACAGGAACAAGAACTTTTTTTTTTTTTTTTAATATAGAAACAAATGAACCGGGCTGAGCTGAAGTACACGTTATGACTGTTGCATTTGTAGACTGATGGATGTACTGAATCCACTGTTCAATGTGAGAGCAAAGTTTTGAGACCTCAAACTGTCCTTTTATAGTCTTGTGCTGTGCCAAGGCATGTGCTGTTAGAAAAGTCTGTCAGTTTTAGTCGATTTTAACACCTGCTCAGGAGCTTTCCCCTGAAGTCGTCACACAGGCATGAAGCATGGAGCAGCAGTAGATATGGGCAACGCTCGTCCATGAAAAAATTACACATGGCAGATTAGAAATTTACATAAAGACACACACACACAAACATATATATACACATATGTGTGTGTGTGTGTGTGTGTGTGTGTGTGTAGTCAGCAGCTTCAATGTGCCTTTATTTTCCTGTTTTTTTATTTATTTATTTTTAATTTTTTTTAGAAGGGAGCACATACAAGTCTCTTTTCTAAATTACTTCACTTGTCGGCTTAACTCTTGTTCTCTCACAGTTCTGGTTGTTGTATTTACAGTGCCTCAAGTTTCAAAAGTGCTGCACATGTTAAGTAGCTATTTACACATAGAAAAATAGGAGGGGTGGGTACACACATTGTGGGGCATTTTGCTGACAAAGCCGCTGAACTGAGATATAAACTGATCCTCTACTTGTAATGAAATGCTTGTTCTGGCTGAGACAAAAACACACACATTCAACTGAAACACTGCATAACCATTCAAAGTTCTGAAGAAAATAGTTAATGTGTTCACATTCTTATACAATATACACTATACACACTCGGAGGACGAGTTAGAGAACAATCCCCTCCGAATATGAAAGAACTAAATTACAAGTTTCATTTCAGTGCAGTGCAAAATAAGTATTTTTTTTTTTTTTAGACATTCCTCTGAAGATACGACATTCAGTTCTCCTTCACACCTACAGGATTGAATCATCCAAGATTAGCGCTGTTGTTTTTTTCTGTTTTAACTTGCACAACAGGAATAGTGTGGGAAGGGGTTTTCTGTAGGCACAACCATGGATATAGATCCTCGTCCTCTTTCTTTCTCTCTCACACACACACACACACACACACACACACACACACACACACACACACACACACACACACACACACACACACACTTTTCAACTCTCTCAAAATGCATCAAGCCTCCACAGTCCAAAGTGGAGAACATAAAAAGAGACAAGCGTGTAAAAACGTGTATTTTTGAGTCTTCACACAGACTCTGCATTGCTTTATGAAGGAATTATTTTGAAGTCTAAAGTCACATGGAGGGTCACTCGACAAATAAGCGCATAAAGGGAGCCGTTTTAGTCAAAATCCCCATTTTTCTTTACTTGTTGATGTTGCCTTTAATTATTTTGCTGACCCTCGCCGCTCTGTCCTTGTGACTTCAGACCAGTGGGGGCTGAATGACCGACTGGCTGGATGTGAAGAGAGAGCCGGGTCTAGCTGGTGTTTACTTTGAGGTTCTTCATGCGGTGCAGCAGCGAGTCCTTCTCCATCTGAGCCTCAGCCAGCGCCATCTTGGCTCGGGACAGCTCCATTTTCAAGCATTCGTTTTCCTCCACCAGCATCTGTACACAAACAAACAATGAAAAAGGGCCGCAGGGAGGTTCACTTTCTGCAAATTTTCCAGAGCTTTCAGCCTCATCCTGCAGCCTTCATCAGCGGATGGAGTCTGCCCAGCTGCGATGGAGACTGGCCAACTCCATTCATGAATGAAGGCCATGAGATGTGGTGAAAGCTCCATAAAATTTCCAGTTAGTGGGCCTTTTCAGATTGATAATAAACCTTCAATTTCCATAACATGAATCAAATAATAAATTCTAATAAAAAATATGAGATGGTGTTGAATGGTGCAATCCAAAACTTTGACAAAAAACTGTCTTAGGCTGTCTTAAAAAAACCGTTCTTACCAGAAAAACTGCAGCATTGGTAGTTTGTTCAAAGACGTAAACGACCTGTATTTGCCTTCAGTCTCTAAATTTTTGTGGTCGTGTGATGATCAGGGTGATAAGTTGGGCATAAAAAGTGCCCGAGAATGTGTTGGCATCCCATCTCCTTGGGTGGGACATTGGGTTCTTTTAACCTTAACCAAGTAGTTTTAGTGTTACTATAGAGGTGCCAGAAAAGAAAACTGTAAATAAATCATTTTTATAAAAATCATACATAATAGTTGTGGAAGACACTGACAAAAAAATTGTTTCGATCGGATGACTTGTTGGTCTTAAAAGAGCGTTATGTAACTATTCACTTTCCATCTGAAAATGTAATACATGTATTCTGCATAAATTGATGAATATCACTCCCACTGTAAATTAAATGGAAGCCAAGCAGGGAACTGGAATAGCTTGGCAAAACCAAAATTTGGCACTACATCCAGAACGATCAGTCAGGAAAAAAAAAATGTCCTTCTTGTTCAGCAGTTTATGTTTGTAGGAGGAAAAATACAGTATGTAGCTACATGCAATTCACTGAAACCTCCACCTTCAAGATTGTCTGCAGGTGTTGTGGGCAGCAGTTTGTGCCTGTATACTTCTACTCCCATTTACCCACACAGGATGCTTGTGCACCTCACCTTTTCTCTGGTAGATGGAGATGGGCTGGTGGGCAGGGCTTGGGTCTGTGTAGCCTTTTGTACACAGCAGACGCCACCCACAACCTCAGGGACCGGACTCAGAGCACTGTCAATCAACGCGCCCTCTTTCCTGGGTTTGGTCTCTGCCGCTGTGTCCACTGTGAGGAGAAGGAGAGACAACAGAAGGGAATTTGGAGGTGTGGATGTACAAAGCGTAGCATTTAATAGGACGTGTTATATAACTGCAGTGAATCAGCACTGAACTGGAGGTGGAAATATCTGTCAGATGAAAATGTGCGCGTTTGTCACCTCCTATAGAGAAGGAGCCATCGTCTCTTCTGATTATGATGAGACTGTCCACATGCAGGGTGATCGGTGAGGACTCGGAGGGATTGTCACGGGGGCCGTCATCCTGCAGCAAAGACAGCACATGTTGAGTGTGGTAGTTTATGTTTTGGTGTGTGTGTGTGTAGGGGTGTGGGGGGGTGATTTTTCCACATCCAGGTTTCCACATCAGTTCCACAGCAAATCTACTCACCCATGAAGGAACCCGAGAGAGATGGCAGAAAGGCCTTTCTATGTCATTAAACATTCAGTTCAAATCCAAATTCCAATTAGGCCATGGTTCAAAATATTTAACTGGTTATAGAAGCTGCTGCTCTGTAAGGCAGTGAGTTATGGGGTCTATTACTGCAACATGACTGGAGAAAATAGGAGACAAATATCCTGGTGAAATCCTGCAGGTAAACAGGAGGTCTGCAACAATAACCTCAGGGTAAAACACAAACCTCAAAACTCTGAATACAAGGAGCTGGAATTATGAATATATATATATATATATATATACACACACATATATATTACAACGTCAGGGATTCTCACCTTTAAGTTGATGTGTGTGTCCCTGATGCTGATCTCCATGGGCAGCACCTGCGGCGCAGAGTCATCCTCCAGGAAGTGGGCCAGGTTACGCAGTGTGGACATCAAGAAGCTTGCCTGGTATCCGTGGAGACGCAGCTGCAGGAAGCCATTACGCTCTGCCAGCGGGGAGTGAGCAGCGGCGCAGGGCCCGCTCTCAAGGCGAGCCCGCACCTCTGGGCTGTGGAGGCCACTGGAGGACGCAGAGCTGATGTCACCACCAGCTGGGAGGGAAGACACAAAGGCTGCAGTTAGCATTAGCTTTAGCTTCAGTGTCATGTCTGTGGAGTGTGTGTAGAGAGGATTCAGCTGAAACACACTTACACCTGACATTAAAATACACCCAATATGAGATAGGATTTCTCTGTCCTTTAACAATACATATAGTTTACATACTTTGAATCTGACAGTCCAATCCACCTCCATCCAATTTGATATTTAATGTGCTATTTGACTGAAACTGTGTTTTAAAGACACGGTGAAATGAAAAAAAAGTTTTCCAGGTACCAATTCTGTGTCCTAATTGTTCAGTTATCTCTTTGTATTAGAGCTAGACTGATAAATCGGCCAGGCAAAAATATCAGCCGATATTAGCATATTGCAGATATATCGGTGCCGTGTATATGTCGGCTGATAAGTAACAAGAAATTGCAGGTAATTAAGACACATTGTCAAAATTACAGTTTGTGTGCCAGAGAGCACTGACAAGTTGATTTTTCCAAACAGTAAAATGTCCCGCTCAGCACGTGTCTTGGTCACAATTTTTAAGAAAACGAACAAATCTAAAGGATTCATATAAACATTGTTTGTCTATGTTACGGGTGACTATCGTCGTTTTTAAACTTCTAAATATTGATCAGTATTGGCCTCAGAAATCCAGTAGGCTATCGGTTGGCTTGTTTTATGCCAAATATATGTTTTTGAGTATGTTGTTATCAAAATCCCTCTCTATTCTATTTGATTCTCTTTTCTCAACATTGAAATATTTTTGATGACTCATCTGCACTTCAGGGCATGTACATAAACGTATGTAATCAAATGTGATTTGGGGTGATTAGCCGTTAGTTGGCAAAAGCTTGTTCAAAAAGGGCATAGATGATTACCATTCAATCTCCTTCATCTGCCTCCTCTTGATCACAGTTAACCTCATGAGCTAACAATAAGGGAGGTGTGGGTGGAGGCCAACAGTTCTCCACAGCTCCAAACTGCATCATATTTGGTCAGCCACGCGAGTGATTCTATAAATTGGAAGGATTTCCTAATTTCTCTCGTATCTATACACCTCAATTTTCCATTTAGCTGTTTTGTAATGTTTTCACATTACGGAAGCTTAAGATGTTTTTACTGCCGTTTTCACTGTGACTTTAAAGTGTTCTTCCAGTTTCACACAAAGATGCATTACAACACTGACTACGCAACTCTGCTCACTCTAAAAAAAGAAGGGTGAATGTTAAGGCCAGGTTTAAATGAGGGTGAAGTGAGAGGTGGGATGAAGGAAAAGACAGAGGAAGCAGAATATCAGAAAGGGGAGTGGGAGATAACGTTGGAAACAAAAAGGAAAAAGCAAAGTGAGCTGGAAAAAAAAGAGAAGCGGGAAGGAATTAAGAAAAAGGTGGGCTGAAAGAGACTTGAGATTTTGTACAATCCCACGGGCTCTTCACTGCGGTGATGTTTAATTATTTCCAAGGACTGGGGATTAGAGGGTTCGGTGGAAACTCCCACCTAAGTACTGAGGATTCAAAGTGAAGTTTTAACCATTGAATATTTGATTCCTTCCTTTTATGAATTAAAGACTGTACAAAACTAAGCTATGAGGTGTGAAACTGTGAAAGATTTGATGGTGTGCAACAATATTTTTTAAAACAATAGTTTCATGCTGAATGATCTGAATTTGACTCTCAAAACATGATGATACGATTCCTGTAAAGAGGTAAAGGAGGAGAAAAGGTGAGGGCAGAGAGAAGGAAGACAAACACAGACTGATGAAAGTCAAGGCTGTTAAAACCTGTTAAACCTCCTTTTACACAAATTCAGCTGGCGAGCACACAATTACAGACACATGGTTTAACAGGCGAGAGACACCATGAAACACTCAGCAAGGCATGAAAATGGCCACTTAAAGAAAAAAATCTTTTCATTATGACAGTGAGAAGTGCGTCATATCTCTTTAATATGCTCTCTGAAGGAAAGTCAGGAGAGGGTTAATACCATAAAGCAATTTCAGGACCAGGAAAAACACACACACACACACACACACACACACACACAATGCTGTCAGCTTTTCTCAGATAACATGACATATTCTCTCAATCCTGAGCGGCTGGGGTCGAGGCAAATGGAGAGGGAGAGGGAGAGAGCGAGAGAGAGAGAAAAAAGTAGAGATGGGATTGGGTGAGAAGAGAGGAGAAGGGAAAGAGAAGGAGGCAGCCAGCAGCCAAGGACTGAGTGACTGTGATAAGACGAGGAGGGAGGAAGACAAAAGATGGCCTAGAGAGGGAGGGAGATGAAGGGGAGAAAAGGTGGAGGGGGCGTAAATGACAGAGGATTAGTAAGAAGATGGAGTAGGAGTTTGAGGGAAGAGTGAAGAGGAAAAGGTGGAGGAGAAGAGAAAGAAGAAGGGGAGGAGGAGGGATTGCTCTTGTGAGATAGGAGGAGAGGTAGCGAGGGGTAAAGCTGGCGTTTCTCTCATTGCCTGAATCACTGGAGTGAAACTGCAAAGTCTGCTGCAGTGGAGAGAGGAGGAAGGTGGGGGAGACGGAGAGAGGGCAAATTAGGCGGAGCAGAGAATGAGAAGATCAGGGGTTAACACCGGTCTGCACAAATAGTTGCAGTTAATTTTAATCCAGCTGACACACACACACACACACACACACACACTTAAGGGTGTAGGCCTAATGTTGCAAATAATGGGACCACTCACTCCATTACTGTCAAGTTTAACCTCTCTTGAGTGCCACACACACACACACACACTGAAGAAAAGAGATTTCAATGTCACATAACCCCCCCCCCCGAAAAATGAGCAGTCACACTCACACACACACACACACACACACACACATACTTCATGCAAACACTTGCATTGCAACACACAAAGATGTGCATCTGCGGTGCATGCTGTTGAGCAAAAAGTCCTGAGTCTGGAAATGAGAATTGACAGAAGAAACACACACACGCTCGCAGACACACACACACAGGTGGAAACAGACACGCTGAGGCAAGCATGCATGTTAAGTTACAGATGGTGAATTAACACAGCAGTTACCTTGGCTGCTTTGAGCAGGTATTGGTACTGAACACACCATACCTGTGGGGAGTTATGGCAAGGTAAATAAAAGGAGGGGGTGGCTGTGTTAGTGTGTGAATGTGTGTGTACACTTAAAATAATAAAGGTTAACCTATTCTAGGACAGACTAGGGCTGCAAGTTACTTATTATAGATTAATCTGCTGATTATTTTCTCAATGAATCCAACAGTCACAATATCCTAGAGCCCAATGTCATCAAATGTCTTGCTTTGTCCAACCAACAGTCCAAAACCCCAAAATCAATTTACAAAAATGTAAGACCAAGAAAAGCAATTCATTCTCATATCTGAGAACCTGGAACCATCAAATGTGGCATTTTTGCATGAAAAATGACTTAAACGATTCATCTGTGTGCCAATTAGTTTTCTGTGTGTCTCTACACTGTCTACCAGCTTCCTGCCCCCTGTTGGTGTCTGTTGTGGGTGAAACAAGAATATCCTGATGTTGCTGCTGGTCACTTCATCTGTCTGTCTGTTAAAATGTAAACAAGCTAAATATAAGGGCTGTTCTAGGACCTTTATCACATGTCCTTCCTCCCTCTGGCCGTGTGTTACCTCTCACTATCTACTGTCAAATAAGGCAAAATACCATAAAAGATCATGTAAAAATAATCTACAAAAGAAAAAAAAAAAGAAAGTTGGTTACGTGGCTGGCTTTAGTCTAAATCCACGCTCACACAGTGCAGTCATTCCCCTGCTGTTCTTTCTTGTTTGGTAGCTGCCCTACTTGTGTGCTTAAATCTTGACAAATGCCCCTTCACTTTCATCTCCAGCATTAGTGTGAACTTAAGAAATAGGCTGCAGCCTACTTCAACAGAAGTCTATTTTGGTGGATTGGTTTTATGTAATCAACCAGCTTACATAGGAGCAGCTTGTTCTTCACTTCAGTATTTTACCAATTTATGGTTCACAAATTAATGAGATATCATGGCGCATAATAATTTCTTAATTTTGACAATATTCACATGGCAGTTTAGTGTAAAGCAGGAATATCAAACAAATATTAAAAGTTCAAATGTGTAGCATTTTCATACACCATTAATCTCAATACCACTACCAAAGACTCGGCAAGGGTATTATTGCTGGTGCTTTTCAAAATTAAGACACATTTCCATAAGCTGCTTTGCTTCTTGTTGAATGGAGGAAGTTACAACTTGACTCAGCTTCCAGTCTCTGGCATCATCTTTACTTCTTTAGATGAGGTTTTTCTATTTTGCTTTATGTAGGGGCATAAACTTGTTGGACTTTTCCTTTAACTTTTCTCATCCCACCATCTACCATCAAGAGCAACTGAAATGTTAGGTCTACTTGCAGTTAAAGAACAGTTCCCGTTTGTGCCACAAAGTTATCTTGCAGATTTCCTTCCAAATTTGACCGGCCAGAAAACCTAATATTTCAGTCTTCTTTTGATTTTATTTGTTTACTGGAATTATAGTTTTAGATTAGCGTGGATTGATGTTAAATACCGCACATAGCACCTGTAATATTCAGTAAAGCTTGAAATCATACAGAAAACACCTGTGATAACTGTAACACATCATATTAGAGCTCAAATAAAAAGCACCATATTTCATGCTCAGTCGCGTCAGAGTACAATAAAACAGTGCAATGTAGACTTGTTCTCACCCAGGCTGCGGTTGCTGAGGTACTGTCTGAGGCTGACGTTGCCCAGCTGGCTGGGTGTGACCTGGCCCACCTCCAGAGCCACGGCCGTGCTCTCGCCCACCACCTCCATGCCCACACACACCGACTGCACCTTCAACACCAGCACCGACACCTGGAGGAGAGGAACCCACAAAAAAATCAGGACAATTATGGTCAGCATCATCAACTGCTGACTGCTATTTTTTTTCAAGACATTTGAAGACAAACTTTTTGCTAGACTTCTCTAAGTTTTGGTATCTTACTACATCTTTGGTGGGATCGTCGGTGCTCTGGGAGGTAGCGCTGACAGTGTCGGGGGACACGCCCCCCTCCTGCTCCTGACCAATCACTGCCTCTGTGGCGCTCTCAGTGGCACTCTGTTCGCTGATGGCATCCTTGAAGCCTGAGATGGACACGTCATCTGTATCATACATAAAGATATACAAATATGATTTACACAAACGAGGCACATATTTGACTTTGCCTTTTCCACAGTCAGGCTTTATCAATACATCTTAAGAGTAAAGATGCTTCCTCTGTAACGCTGTACATTACTGACATATCAGAACAATGCTACCACCTTCTGGTCGATACAGTTGCCTACCAGTACATGTGCAGTCATCATATATTTTGTTTTTTGTTTTTTTTTTAATGTCTTGATCCCTGTAGGGGATTTTTTTTCCCCCATCAACCCCTATGCGAGGAGGTCAGAGATAAGCTACAGAACAGGGACTCTGGCAGACACTGGTGCTGAAAAATATACCGTTTGTGATTGAAACAGGCAGATTTAATGGTTTTCCTGAAGAGAAAAGGCTTTGTTTATTATGTGATTTAGGTGAAATTGAAGAGTCAATTTCATTTTTAAATGCTTATTATATGATGATTTAGGATCTAACAAATGTTTCAACACTGAATCTGTATTTTTGGTGTCCATGTGGGCTGGAGACTACGTATGTGCATGACACAATGAATAACATAACTAACTGATGTCATCCTTCTTTGGATAAATAAAGGCTAGTACTGTTCATTTGTGTGTAAGAATTGCCCCACCTCTCTCCAGCAGACTGTAATTGTCTCCATCCTCCATCAAGTAGCTGTCTATGGAGATGTTGTCCAGTGACTGCAGGGACGGGCTCTTCTTCATGTTCTTATAGGACACTGAGAAACTGGACTGGGAGCGGTCCCGCATCAAACGACCACTACAACACACACACACAAGACATGTGGAGAAGAGTGTGTGAGTGACAGATAATTTACATTTTTCTGTGTTTGAAATCTGCTTGGGCAACGCTGAGTGACTGACAGTGACATTGATTTATTTAAAGAGACCAGAAAAGAAGAGAAAACACAGGTCCAGTGCTTTTACTTCACCATATCTGATAGGAATTTTGTTCTTATGCCGACACTGAGCCAAGACCACCCTGCTCTCAGAGAGCTTGACAGGGCTTACTCGACAAGTCATGAATTAAATATCGCTTCATTCCTCTGTGTGTTGTTGTTTAAGGTCATGTGAACTTAGTGGGCTATCTTCCGAAGCGCCAGAAACGATCCAAACAAAAATCACAACGGAAAAAATCAAAGTCTGAGAACACAAGGCTGTAAAAAAAAAAAAAAAAAAAGAATAATCACAGACAAGGAGCTTCGTTTTTCATCTCTACCATCAACCCACGAGTCAACAGGTAGACACCAAACACAGGACTCATTTAACACATACAGACATAACACAAGGACCAGCGTGTCATGCACACATGCAAATGCATGCTCACAGGGGAGTCACATACACACATTTGCACTGATTTGTATTCATCCAAGGATCAAGGACACACTCACACAGACAATACATAAACACACACACACACTCATTAATACAGCTAGTCACAGATCCAGTGCCTTACATGTTGGACATGGAATAAAGGGAGGTGGATCTGCTGGAGTTTGAGGAGCTGAGGAGATCAGAAACCACAGACAAACTTCCTTTCCTTGGTAGAGAAAAAACACACACACACACACACACACATCTCGCATAGGTCAAAGCAAAGGTCAAGAGGCAGAAAAGGAAGTGAATAAGAAGACAAATGACAAGAATATGATGAGCTGAGAACACGGAAAGACATGGCAGCTTGAGGCCAGCCAACATTCATAATGTCAGACACATGTGAAGTCAGACGACTGAACATTCATACAGACAGACACTCATGTGGGAGTTCAACACACAGCTCTTGTGTGTGTGACAGATTAAATTAGAGAGAGACAGACTCATTCATCAACCATAGCAAAGCACAAGGTTTCAATTACAAAATCTAAAAACTGTGACAATATTTGATCTTTTAAGGGCTGGAACTTATCAATCCATCTCTTGATTTTGGTTTAAATAAAATTATTTGCTTAGTCTATAAAATGGCAGAAATAGTGAAAAATGCCAGGTAGAGCTGAAATAGTCAATCGAGTGAAATTAAATGGCAACAATTTTTTATAGTTTCATTCGTTTCATTAAGTAAAATTTCCTGCTTTTATATCACTGTAAAGTGAACATCTTTGGGTTTTGGACTGTTGATCGGGCAAAACAAGATTTGAAGACTTCACATTTTATAATATATATATTTTTTAGACTTTTTATAGACTAAACAATGAATCAATAAATTGAAAAAATAAATAAGTTGCTTGTTTTGCTCAACAAACAGTCCAAAATCCAAATAGATTCAATTTACAATCATTTAACAGAGGAAAGCAGCAAATTGTTGCACTAATGAAGATTAATCCAGCAAATATTTTGAATCAAAATTGTTGACTGATTGATTACATTTCTGTCCAGTCAAGTGACTAATTGATTAAACATTTTTTGAAGGTACAGATGAAACTATTTTGATAGTGTTCCCAGTGTAAAATCCTTCAAGGTATGCAAATTGCACATCTACCGTAAATCCGTTGATGGCCTTGTTTATTCCACTGACTTAACTCAATTAGTGTAACAGTGTAATATTAACTCTGTACAGTCATGTTGTATCTCGAAGGTAATGAGATGGTCTTTTTGTGTGATAAAGTGAATACCTGGATACTGACTGAGGCATCTTGGCGGCTGCAGCCGTGTCTTTGTCGCTCCAGTCTTTACTGCTGAGTGGGTCAGACAGGAGGTCACTCGTCTGGGTTTTATGGTCTAGTCCAGCTCCCACTTCTTCACCCTCAGCCATCCCATCCACCGCTGTCTCGCCCCCATCATCTGAACTCCACCTCCCAGAGTTCTTAGCTGAAGTCCTCTCCTCCAGTGAGGCTTTGTGATTTGAGTCAGGACGTGTAGTTGAAGTGGATGTAGGGACGAGAGGGACGGGACCATGCTTGGTTCCACCCTCCAAGCCATCGCCACATAACAACTGGTCTATAGTGCTTGCCCCTTTGGCTGCACCTCCTTCAGAACCAGATCCAGCTCCTTCACTCCCCTTCTCCATCCCATCTCCTGCATCGCTCCCAGGCTCCAGAGTTCCTCGGCTCTCTGAGGGGGAGAGCTCGGACCCCAAAGGAGACCCTGAACCCTCAGGCGGGGGAACGGGCTTCAGGAGCAGGGACACCTCTGCGCTTTTCAGTAGGAGGCCCAGGCCGACAGTGAAGGGGTGGTGGTCTGCAGGATGCTGAGAAGGATCCTTGCTGTCTTTCTTGGAGCCCATTTCCTCCAGATCCTGCTGTAGTGTCTGATGCAGGGCTTTGATGCTGCGCTGAAGATGCATCAGAAACACATACTGCCGGTGGCTCACCTGAACACACACAGACCAAAGTAGTTAGTAAACTGTATTCTAACCATATGCTAGCGGCATGGCAATCAGTCAGTCGGTTCATACTGAAATATCTCAACAACTATTACACAGATGGACAGGAATTTTTAAAAAGACATTCATGGTCCCCAGAGGATGAATCCTAATGACTTTGATGGTCCTTTGACTTTTCTTCTAGTGCCACCAGCAGGTCAAAATGTTCACTTATTCAGTGAAACACTTCAACATCTAGTTGATGGATTAGGTGCTGACATTCACGGAGGATGAAGGATGAATCGTAATAACTTATGATCCCATATCCTTTCATCTAGCGCCATCATCAGCTCAACATTTCCTTTGTCCAATACTTTAGTTTATGGCTTAAACTTATGACACTTCTGTACTTTTAAGTGGGTTTAAGTGCTAATTAGCATGCTAATGCGCGGAACTAAGACTGTCAACATGGTAAACATTATACCTGCTAAACATCAACATATTAGTATTGTCATTATGAGTGTCTTAGCATGTTAACATTAGCATGCAAGTGGCAAACCATCACATTTTAGAAAATGGAATCAGCAAATGTTTGCCATACTTAATGAATGACTTGAACATTTATTCAAGTATCAAAAGTTTTATCATTTCACTAAAGGCAACAGTAAAACTGTCACTTCCACATGTTTAATAAAAAATTTTTAAATAAAAATCGGATGCGCAATAACCAAAATATTCCACGACAGACCCACAAATGAACAGAACATTTATCGATCGTCAAATTGTTGCCACGTATTGCGCAGTATTGACAAATATAAGAATGACAAACATACCTGAGCACTTAAATGCTTCTGCACGTGCACCAATACATTCACATCTGCATCTTTACTTGATAATGACAAAGAAGAGGAGGACGGCAGACTGTCCAATGAGATGGGTTTATGGAGTCCGTTACTGGGTGGCAGCGTTGCATCGTTGCTGTGAGATGTCGGTGAAACATCAGTACTGTAATACTCCTTTAGTAATCGTTTCCTCTGCAGACGTGCAACAGCCTCTCCAGATGTGCTCCTGGACAAAGCTGATCCAGCAGTACATCTGAGCCTCTCCTGGTGCTGGACAATCTTTGCAGGCTGACACGCCCACACAGTGAGAGGGAAGGAGTCCACAAAGGGCTGCGGCCGCCCCTTGCCTCCGCGGGTGCCTTCATAGTCCACCCAGAACTGGGCAAAGTGCAATGCCCAAAAGTCAGTGGCGGCCGGCATCTTTAGGGCATCTGTGCCCATCGTCGGCACCACCAGGCCCCGGTAGATGTCGTGGAGCTTGGTGTCTTGTTCGTGAGCGTGGCGCTGGAAGATGGGATGGAGGAGGGGTAAGGAGGAGGAGGAGCGAGGGAATGAGGAGAAAGAGGGAGAGAAGAAGGGTTTCTCTTCAAAGGCCTGTAACAGGGCCTCAAGGTGGGAGCGGGTGCAGTTTGCCGGGTGCCGGGTGTTCGTGGCCACCATTTCTGAGGTCTGCACTGAAATGGAGCGAGGCAGATCAGCGGGACAGGAGGCGTCCCGATCGGTGGGAATCACCAGCTAATGGACAGTAGAAACAACAAACAAAGCATAAATATCAGAATACATTCCACACTTTAAACCTGAAAAAAAGGTCATGTGTCCACCTTACCTTGAGCATGAGGCCGTCAACCTTGATGTCAACATGCTCGTCGGGTTTCTGCGAGTCGCTGAGCTTGTAGATCTCCATGAACTGCTCCAGACTCTGCCTGAGGTCAAGGGTGAAAAGGTTGATCCACACCAGGCTGCGTGGATCCAGAACCAGCTGCAGGGCGTTCAGCTGGACGTACAGGTTAGGACACGGGACTAGAAGAGCGGGAGGAACGGGGGAAGGTGGAAGAGATATGATGTTACACATTCTTTAGTTTTATATATCTTATCTTTATGGAGGGGGGGAGGAATGAGACATTAGAGAAATAGGAAAGACAAAAAAAAAATCATCCTCCGTTTTCCTCACTGTCCTGGTAATGTGTATTTTTTTTTAATTTGCAAAAAAATCTCATTCTTGTCTTGACCATAAATTCAATAGCCAAAAAAGAAAAACCTCTAACTGTTCGTATAATGTTTCCTAATGGAGTGAATTTGTGAGAAATCCATAACATGAACGAATTGGGTGATTCCTCATTTAGAAGACTGGGCGTAATTCAGAAAATCAATGTCCTCTCAGCCACACAGCAGTCAATGACTTCCCCACAGCTAAACAAATGGGCTGAACAGATCCAAAAGGGAGGTGAGAGATAGTTGCTGCCAAAACAGCTACTTACACAGCTCATGACCTACGAATAAAGAGTAATGTTTCTAGTGTTAAAACACAGAAGTCTTACTGGGGTAGTCTTTTCCATCAGGGAAGTAGTACTCTGTGAACTCCACATGAATGGCTGGCATCTCTGGGGGCAGGTACAACGACTTCTTATTGCAGGAGATCATGGTCTTGGGGCTGGAGCGACGCTGGTCTGCTGTTGACACCTGCAATTCACAAAAAGGCACTCATTCACTCAAAGCTAGCAGTGAAGATGCATCAGTGATTCCATATGCAGGTGTGTAAGCCAGAGTGTGTTTGTAGTGACCTGGTAAATGCTGAAGTCAGCCATCCTGAGAACAACAGAGCTGGACATGAGCTGGGTCTTGGGGCTTTGAGTGGGAGGAGGACTGAAGGAAGCGCTGGAAGAGGTGTTTATCTTACCTGAAAGAGGGATGGAAGGATAGAGAAAGAGCAGCAACAATGAAAACAGAATGACAAAGAGGGAGACAAACAGAGCGAGAAGCCTCTGTCCCTTGCAAAAGGCGTGTATCACCGCACCCAGCTGTGCGCACACACACCGTAGTACCTGGCTCTAGGCACCAGCAGCACTGGGCCGGAGGCTGTGTGTGTGAGCTCCACTCTAGGAGTCCTCCATCTGACTCCCTAATCCCTACTCCTGCTCTCTCCTGACTTCCTAGAGGCCCATACTCATCGTCCCTAAGGGACACTGGAGGACAGAAAACCCACAGGGAATAATGTGCTGTGTGTGTGCACCAGGAGATACAAAAAAAAAAGTTTATCCTGAACAAGCCCAGTTATACCTAAGATTTAATATGTTTATGTGTGTATGGGCGTGTGTGTTCACCGTGTTGTGGGGAACTGTGTGCAGGGGCCGGGCCTTGCTTGTCTCGAACTGCAGTCTTTAACATCTCCACGCTGGACTTGAACTCATCGAGCAGACTCCGTGCCCAGCCCTCTCTGGTCTTGGTGGCCTCGCTGTAGTGCATCCAGTGCACACAACTGTCACC
Source organism: Maccullochella peelii (assembly GCA_002120245.1). NCBI lineage: Eukaryota > Metazoa > Chordata > Actinopteri > Centrarchiformes > Percichthyidae > Maccullochella > Maccullochella peelii. The sequence goes on along the minus strand of LKNJ01001564.1, from coordinate 52,855 downwards.
TGGAGAGGTCAGAGAGTCGGAAAATTGGTACAGACAGTTGTACGTCCATCCTTTTGTTTTTTTGTATATCTTTTTGATTTTGCAGTAAACTGAAAATCATCAAGGTACTTCCCAAGGTTCTGGTTCTGCTAACCAAGTTACTGTATGCTTCTTTTTTTAATCACGCACTTTAATTTTTATTCTTGTATTTTATCACTTCCTTCTGTCTTTTCATTTCTATGTGCTTACTTCTTTTTGTATTATTTATTCTAATTATTTTCATTATTATCCTTTAATGAAATTGCTTCAAAAAACATGGAAAGTCGAGGCTTCTGTGTTTTGTTACAATGACTACTAGTGTTTATACATTACCTTGGTAAATCCAAATGAAAATAAAATAAATTAAAAAACAAAACAACAATCATGGAACAAGAAAAAAAAATGGCACAAATACAAGGTATACAAGGTAAGGAAGATGGAGGGACACCAAAAAATTCAGAAAATTCAAAAGAATACAAAAAGACCACACTCATTAAAATGAGGTTTGGGGAAAATAATCTGAATTTCCTGGAAATCTGTATAGAGAAGTTATGAGAAACAGTTTGATGTGACACAACAGCAATAAAACTTTTCCAGGCATTTGCAGATGGATTGCAGTGAGTTTATAGTGAGGATGCAGGAAGCATTGCATAATAGTAAAAATAATATTCAGTGACTTCATGGTAAGGTAGTGTTGGAATCATTGTGGGATTCATACCTGCTCTGTGGAAAGGGTAGTAGTCCAGAGTGATGGAGCTGAAGGAAAGCTGCATGGCTCCACCCGTTATCCTCTTATTGATCACTGCACAGAGGGAAGAAAGACCGAAAAAATAGTCAGGTCAAAGGTTTTTTGTGAAATGTTGGTGCACTAATCTCTGTGGTTTAAAAAAAAGGCACATAATTATGGATTGTGGTGTTTGTGTTGGTGAAGAGTCAAAGACCATTTTATGCATCACATTGAAGAGTTGGGGTTAGAAGTTCTGCCCTTTTAAAGACTTTTCTGTGTACCCAACATGTGTGTATACGTGTGTATATATCATGTCATGTATGTGCATGTGAATAAATGTACACGCTACCTTTGTCCTTAGCGTGGATGTCGTCACAAATGTGCAGGTCGAGGTGTGTGATCTGGAGGTGGTGGGACGTCTCGCATACGTCGTAGGCGCTGAACAGATTGGCCATGGTTGCACTCTGGTCAGCTGCTGTGGACGCCTGCTGGGTACGCACCTGCTGGGCTGAGGGGGGCGCTGATGACTCCTGGTGAACAGGGGATGTGCGTACACACACACACACACACACACACACACACACACGCACACAAAAAAGTGATTAGCATTGAAGTTTTAGATGCTGATGTGTTGTTGTTAACGCTTGTGATAGTGGACTTTATGTTTGTCAGGCTGTTGCTGTGTTAAGTGTTATAATTGTTGCTGGTGATGAGTTAGTGTTAAGTCTCTTTAAGCCAAAAATTGACACGAAAACAAAAAAGAAACTTAACAGACTGTTAAAAAATAAACAGCTGAATCATGCAATACTCAAATCTTCCAGCAGATGGCGCGTCAGACCAAACTACAGAAAACACATTGACCACTGTATGTCTCACGGGACATGGGTGGGTGTGAATTTGTGTGGGCGATCTAAGTATGTACATTTTGTACGTGTATGTGCTTAAGAAGCAAGACTAGGACAGACTGAATGACACTGACAGCAACAGAGAGAGACAAAGATGGTGTAGGCCGATAGACGCCATATGGCATCAGGGGAGCGACACAGAGAGGGGCAGACATGACTTCCATGGACACAAGGACAAACCATCAGACCATGACGTGGCTTATCCACAAAGGGTGGAATGAGGGCATGGACATGGAGAGAGAGAAATCCACATTTATACAGTGTGAGAGATTTGTCCTATATGTGTGGATGAAGTCACTGTGTTTGTGGATATCTGCATGGTCAGTCATGTGTGCACCTGGTCTTCCGTGGCCATGCTCTTCCTCTGCTGTGCAGACTTCTCCATGGCCTCGCTGAGAGACTTGGCATACTGCACCATGGCTTTGAGCTGGGAGTCGGTTAGCACCCAGAGCAGGTCGTCCAGGATCAGAATCAGCTTGGAGGCCACCACGTTGCAGTCCTTAATCTGTAGCAGGCAGAGCCGATGGTATAAACATGCATTATGCAGGTGGAGGTAGCCTGAGAGTTCCCATTAATGTAACATGACACTCGTAGGGAAATTCTCTTATTATGTGAGGTTTAGAATGGGATAAACCAAATTCACTCAAGTTGAACTGAGCTGCTTTTTCCTGACTAACTACAGTCCAACACTTTATCAGGTAAATCACAAACAGAATATCCCTTTTAACTATAATATGAACTGTAACTGCACTGACAGCATATATGGGAGTGAATAAGTTTCTATCTTGTGAAAAATGCTTTATTCAGCAATTCTGTAAAAGCCTAAAGAAACAAATGGGGATAATTACATTCACAGACCTCACAGAAAAGCCTTTGTGCACTTTATGCTGTATTATATTAAACCTCCACATCTCCATAACAGACATTAGTAGTGTTTTCTGTTTAAATGCACACTAGCCGTTTGATGAATCACTGCTGTTGGCCCTGCAGCCTGTGAGGCCACACAGAGGGATTATTGTTCACAGTGAACTGGATTATGTTGCTTGGAGCAGTTCGGGTTTCAAGCCTGGTCCATCAAATTTCATAAAGTGATTGTCTGAATCTATTCAAAAGGATGTGCTGTGTGTGTGTGTGTGTGTGTGTGTGTGTGTGTGTGTGTGTGTGTGTGTGTGTGTGTGTGTGTGTGTGTGTGTTTGTGGCTGACCCGTCTCTTGAGAGTGACTCGGATCTTGGACTGGTTAGTGATGAGGCGAATTGGGGCGCTCAACATCTCGTGCTCGGCACTTTGGATGGCGTCAGCCTCGATACGGATCATCTGCCAGCTGATCTCCTTGAACGTCAGGATCTGGACCAAACAGGGGTGGTAGTACGATAAGAAACTACAAGTGACACAACATCCTAGTAAAAATAAATAAATACTGACCTCTCCCCTCTGAGGGTCCTGGATGCGGGTGAATCGCAGGTCACTGATGCTCCAGCTGGTGTTGACGCTGTAGACCTGCAGCTGGGAGAGCTCAAAGGAGGCGTTAAAGGCCTTGGCACTGATCCTGATGACAATGGAGTTGATGGACAGTGAGATCCCCTCTACCACCTTCTCGGCAAAGCCATATTCACTGCATGAAGACAAACAGGTGGACAAGGGTGGGGAGAATGTAAGGTAAACAATATGTATTATATGTTATTACTAAAATAACTGTAAGCCAGGCTTAAACATAATTACAAGTTCAAATACTTCAAATATGACACTGAACCTACAATGACTATGTGATAGGTTAAGTCAGTGGTTTTCAAACTTTTTGTCCCCAGATTATCTAGAACATAAAGCTTATGTTTTCTTTTCACACATATTTTAAGATAAACTTTATTGATCACAGCAACAAAGCAGTTAACTAAAATAAATACTAAATTCTACACACATTATAAATTGTTACTATAAAATATATTGAGTACCTGACTTGACTTAAGTCACAAATAAAGTGAGGAAGTAAAGGAATTTGCAATAATAAATCAAATACATATAGTGCACTTTTAATGTGTTACTGTTGTGCAAATGAAAAATATGAATTAACCTTTGCCCAAATAGTTTTTTGACAGAAAAAACACAAGGACTTCTTGTTACATTAACAGTGAAGCTGAATTTCGTCATATTTTGGTTTTGACTGGTGTGTTTTCTTGATGAGCAACACCTGTTTCGCTTTTCTTCCTTATTAAAAATCTGTCCATCGCTTACTTAACATGTTATTTTGCTGTCAGTCAGTTCTGTACAATGTTCAAATCTCCCCTAATTGTAAGAAACGCACACACAGCAGCGTAAAAGAGCATAAGATTTGACAAAAAAGAGAAAGTTTCACAGATTATGATATTAGAATTTGTTCATATGTCAGATTTTCAACTATCAAACTTGTGTGTGAACCAAATGATTTCAGTCCAGGCAAAGAAAGGAGACTCTCCACCCAAATGCAGATAATGGAGTTACAAGAAGTGCAAAAGAAACAACCGCAGTGCTCACCTTTGTCCTGATGCTGTTGCTATGGGAGACGGTCCATTGGGGGGACGGGGCTCGTCACAGGTACTCATCTCCATCTCCACTTTATCCAGGGTCTGCAAGCAAGTGATAGGCTTAACTCAACGACCAACAACCAATGTCTTTCATAAAGTGATTTTCTTAACTTTTGTCACGTTTTTAGTCATAGCACTTTTACGTGATTATTCACAGGAATATTGTCAGGCTGCTTTGGCCATTTCCATCAACCTATTTACTTCTCTTTTGTCTTAATGTTCGTCATCTATTTTGCACCTCATTCTAGTGTTTTTTTTCATTGTAATAAAAGTGTGTCAGTCAGCCATTTACAATGTTAGACTGAAAAAGAGCAACTTTGCGATCTTGAGATTTCCAGTATAGTTCAATTGATAAAAATAAATGTGGGTCAAGGTTGTTGCAGCCTGCTCAGCCTTCACCACTGGAGATGTGGAAGCCGCCTACATATTGTTCACTTACATACAAGTAAACTGTCTAGCAAGAGAAACACGCTGAAACTCCATGAATATAATAATGCCGTTTCCCTTCTCAAATTAATAAAACTCCTGACACAACAAGCCTTTCATCGCTGTATGTACCACCGTCAGGCAGTAGCATCTCCTACAGAATACGGCAATGTTATCATATACTCTCTCCCTTTTTCACACTGTTGTATAAAATTTCAACTGCCTTGCTATTGTTGATGGTGGGATACCATTCTGTTCTACAGTATAGTGAGTGATAGCAGATTCAACAAACTGCTATTCCGCTGCCTTTTAATACAATGCCCTTGTATTATGTGGTTGTGATAATCATCCCAAATGTTTGATAAATAGTGTTGTGTTTTGTGTTCCCCTAATATGTTTGTTGTAATATGTTATATAATAAATATTAACCAAGACAGTGTGCCAAAAATGTTGCAAAACACCAGGTGCTGGAAGTATGTGACGTATATGAGGACTGTGGACCACACGCAAGATCCAGGTTTTGTGTAGATGAGTGTTAGAAAATGGAGTGCATGTTCCTCCTGTTGTTAGATTCTGGATGCCTGTGCACTTGGAATTACAAGACTGAATGACTTAAATGACAATAAATGTAGAAAGAAAAACTTATCAATGACCCGTTTTGGTTATGTGAGCAACAGGTGTAGTAGGTGAAACTTACCAACGAGATTGGGTGAGTCTTCAGCTTTGTCCATGGTATCTGTGAATGAAAACAGAACAATGGCTTAGCTTTTCAGCCTCACAGCCAGCACTTGGACTTTTAGTCCTTCCAAAATGCTAAATTCAATTACCAGCCAATGGGATGTACAAATCAAATTAAATGCAACTGAACTGCACAGAATTAAATCAAGCCAAAACAGCGGGCAAGGTAGCTCAGAGATGAAGGAAGAAAATGAAATCAGTGAGTCTAGACTGATTGGCAGGTCGCTCCATTCAGCTCCAGAGCGCCATTAATCCTCAACGTGCAGCCTCTTGATTCAAGTCTGTGTCAAATTATATAGCAGAAGAGATTAAATGCTTATGTTCACTTGCAGTTTTTTTTTTTTCCACAGAGCGACTCGTTGTTTGAGACTTCATGAATCAAGAAGTGAAGCTCAGGATTTGCGGCTCTAATTGAATTAGAGACGCATTTTATTCACCTTGCCTCATGTCATAGAAATGCAAGTAGGTGCCAGTGTTGGCTCAGACCTGTCACTTTGAGACATCAAAGCAGACACAGATCAGTGTATGTATGAGTAATCAATAAAGCAACCTTTATTTATTCATTATTTAAAATGGGGTTAAGCTCCTCTGTAACAGGAAGACACAAAGAAGTGAGATACAGATCTCTGTTCTCCTTTTTTTTTTTTTTTTTACCAGTTTACCAGTAAAAAGGAGCCAGGCGGTAACACAGGTTTCAATTCAATAACTCCACTGAAATATGAAGCTCCACACACTAAATGATGTTGGTATTACAGTTGCAACACTAAATTAGTATTACACACCGTCAATGACACAACAAATAAGTTGAGTAAATATAAGAGACTACATCTTTCAAGCCTGCAGACCAACTAAGAGAAAGACAGTGAAAGAAGGGTAGCGACCAACAAAATGGGGATTCAAACGTGAAGACAGATGTGTAAATAAAAGGTTGAGAAGTGATTTCAAACTGAGAAACGAACAAGGGAAAAACAGAGAGGGGGGAAAAAAAAAAAGAGTTGGAGGAGGAAGAGAAGAGGTGGAAAGTGGACCTTGGTCTGAATAAAAGTCCAGTCACGAAGTAAATTACACAGCTCCATTCACTGTTTCCAGGGTGTCAGAGTCTGCTCTTATATATGGCAGTTGGCTGATGACCATGACCACATCACCTCCAGCAGAGTGAGTGAGTGAGTGAGTGAGTGAGTGTGTAGTGCAACGAGTCATTGGAAGTAAGGTGTTAATTGGTATCTACACTGTGTCTTGATTGAAGTGTAATCCTGTCTGTATATATACAGAGGATAATTCTGCAGTTTTTCTAGGTTTCCTTTCACTTAGAGGACATGAAACCATGTAAATCCGTTTTGTACATAATTTAAAATATCAAGCAGTAAAATAAATCTTCTCTTTCTACTTTGGTTGTAACCATACCCTCCAAGCAATGAAGCTTTGAAGCAAAAGTTCAACATTCTCATATCTCTGTTTAATATAAAGCTACAGTATGCAGCTGGTTAGCTTAGCTTAGCATAAAGACTGGAAACGGGGTAACAGCTAGCCTGGCTCTGTCTGAAGGTAACAAAATCCACCTACCAGCACCCCTAAAGCTCACTAATTAACTTGTCATATCTCGTTTGTTTAATCTGTACAAACACCGAAGTGTAAAAACAACTCACTGTACAGAGGGTTATGTGCCGGACTATTTCTTGGCTCTGAGCAGTTGCCAGGCAACCAGTGAAGGAAGATCCTGTGGCTGGCCAAGAAATAGTTTACACACCTGTAAAACCGTCATTTTTACACAGATCAAACACACAAGATACAACGTGTTAATTAGTGAGCTTTAGAGGTGCTGGTGGGTGGATTTTGTTACTGGCTACTGACTAAGCCAGGCTAGCTGTTTCCCCCCTGTTTCCAGTCCAGTTAGCTAAGCTAACCAGCTGCAGCTTCATATTTACTGTACAGATATGGGAGTGGCATCAATCTTCTCATCCAACTCTCCGCCAAAAAGCAAATAAGCACATTTCCCAAAATGTCAAACTATTCCTTTAAAATGTACAAATTCAACACATGACAGTGTCCCTCACCCTGATGGCGGCCTTGTTGCAGCACACACGGTTGATGGCCAGCCAGGTGGGCAGGTCCAGCAGGCTCTGGAGAACCTCCTCATCCAGCTCCAGATTGGTCAGCTGGCCCTCCCCCTTCAGCGTGCTCAGGTTGATCTTGTCCGGCGACAGGTTCTTAGCAAACCTACGAGACACAGGTGAGAAGCGCAGCTTTCAGCCTGGGAATATTTATGGAAACAGGTTCTTGGCAAAGTGACAGGCCGGCCAAACAAACCCCAACTGTTAGGCTTTGTGTATTTGGATGGGAACAGCCTTTCCAATGCAACACATACATCACTCTTTGAAATGCATGTTTTTAAAAATAGTTTGTCTTGAATATCAGGCAATATTGCCATTTTCAAAGAAGCCAAAACCATTAATTTCAGAATGAATTATATTTAAGAACAAAACCCACGTCTTTTTAATAGCACACTCCAAAAGAAGCCTATAATTTAGGGTTATACATTGCTGTTGAAGGCATACTATAAGACAATTAACCTAGTTACAAGAATGGAAATAAACACTCCATAAACTGTAACCCAGGTTTAAAAAATTTATGTTTTTCTCTTCATTTAAGCTTTATTGTTAACTGTACTTGTTTGCTTTGTTTCCACAGTTACCGCTTAATCTGATAATGACAGGGAGAAGAGAGGACTAAAGTACAGAGAGTGCTTCTTAATAATCATAATAATAATAATAATAATAATAAGTGCTTTTAACAATGAAAAAACCTATGAAAGGTTTAAAGTCAGAAAGAAAGACAGTAGACAGGGTTGTACATTAAAGGCCTTGGTCTGACATTACATTATATGTTGGCGCTCAGGATAATTTTAGTATGTGAGAACATGTGTATGTCCGCAGCAGGACAAAGTGCATTCAAGCCTCACGCTGCATCAGATAAGGTGCCAACACTCACCTTAAATTAAGCCATCATTGATATTTATAACCTCAGTGTCGTGTGTGTGTGTGTGTATGTATGGTCTCTCTGAATGTTGTAGTGATTCTGTGTGTTCAGTCTATTTGCTCTTTAGCTTAAGTAAATAGGCTTGAACACAAAAACTCAATGCCCATGACCTAAGTGTTTTCTGCCCCCAGTTCAGTTTGCATATTGGTTAATAGTTAGCAGAGTGGTGGGATACTAAATGGTTTATTGACCTGTGCATCTCCGCAGACCAGTCTAATGGAATCTCTTAAAAAAAAAAAAAAAAGAGGATAGTATTGATTTCACATTCTCTAGCTGTCAAGAGCCACTTAGAGTCTTGATCCTGTGACATGTACAGGTGCAAAATAATGTATGTCCTCCTGGTTTTAGTCTTGTTTGAACTCCAAGAAAACAGCCACTGTGGTTTGCGGTCATGCAACAATGCAGTGAAACAATTATATTTAATAGGTAAAGCACTACAGTAGCACTAATAATAGATAATTAGTATATTAGTAGATGACTAATAATAGAGTAGCATTACATCCAAGCTAGTTGGAGGTAGTGTTATAAAAACAACAACACAGAATCACTTGTTACCGAGCTAATCTCTCACACACTTACAGTGTATGTCTGTCTGCAAATACGGTCAAAGCTCAGCGTTTCACAACCCATACACATTACTGTAAGAGTGACCTGATTATCAACATGAAGACTACAGTTTAAGTATTTAACTGCCCTACTAATTTAAATATACACTGTGAGGAATGTGCAACTGTGCTCATATAATCACAATAGCGCTGGGTATCATTTGAAGCTCTTCAACAATCGGTGGCAATACAACACCTGATTTTCTGCACTGATACAATGACAAAGCTTATTTTTGGATGAAGGAGTCTCCATGCATTTTGGTTCCCTACTTGGAGGATGATACACAATACTTTTCTCATGATACAGGGGACATTTTTGCCTTTATTTGACAGAGACAGTAGTCAGGTAACAAGAAATAAGGGGAGAGAGAGTTGGGGAATGAGGGCCGGACTCAACTGGGACATTGCAACTCCATGGTCCACATCTTTAACCCCAAGGCCACCAGGACATTCCTACGCTTTGAGACATTTGGCTTGTTTTGTTAAATGAATAAACATATCTGTGTTTAGTGTTATCTTGGCACAAAAGAAAAAGCACACAAGAACTTTGCCAAAATAACAAAGTTGATATTCACATCATGAAATATCTGATCAAAGAATAAGTAAACAAGATTAAGAATCTGACAAAGCATTCAACGCTATCTTTCGGTACTTGTGCTGAGGTTCAATACATAGCCCCAAAAACAAAAATTTTATGTTGTGTTTTTGTGCTATAGTGGAAAAACATATCCCTCACCATAGGAAGTGCGTACAGCAATCAATGTAAGACTTGACACGCACTTGATTGGATATCAAATAGGGATGCACCAATCCAATTTTTTCTTTCCCAATACCTAAATTCAGGGAACCTGCTGATACCGAGTACCGATCCAATACCAGTGCTCTCATTTCTCCACATTTATAATCTGTATAGTTCACTGTGTGGATTTCAGTCGGCAGCCCACCGTGTTTGAATTATGTGTTTAACTAATAGCGAAAACACTGCATTTTATAATGACACTGACTAAGAAACTTTAAGCTATCAAAAAGTGGTGATGTATGCTTATGGAGCCACTCAGTAACTGGATAGTCGTAGGGAGACAAAAGGTTTTTGCTCCTATGGTCTGAGTCTTCACTGATGAAGGATGTCTGGAGACGTATAAGGTGCACAGAGACTCAGTATCTGCAGTGCGAAAGACACTTTGTCCAATGAGTAATGCTTTTGTGATTCAACTGCCCACATTTTAAAATGACTGAGTCTGTCAAACTCCTGCTTCTTTCTCCTCAACAACACCTTCTCCTGGCAGTGTTAGATTCTTCTCTAATTTAACATCCCTGTAAATTATTCAGCGCTGGCAGCAGACATAAACACAGACTGAGCACAGTGTGGAACAAGGAACAAGGCAAAAAATAAATAAATAAAAAAATACTTCCCTCACAAACAAAACACGAATAACATTATGTGTACATGCGCTCACATGGGCATACACACACACTCAGAGACAGAAACAGTCAGTCTGTCTCTGAGAGGCGGATGTTGTTGCTGAAGTGTCTCAGCCTTGTGACCAGTGAAATATTCATCCCTGCTGCTGATCAAGTATCAACCAGCTAGCCAGCTAGCTTCACTCGCTCCTTATCTGGCTTCTCGGTCTCCCCGGGCCACCTCTTGCTTGCTCTCCCCTTCTTCATAAATAAACCAATACTGCAATCAAATAATATATTGATGATCAGCTGTCTAATAACAAGGCTACAAACGCTAAATAAGCTAAAGGGATCCTACTTATTACAGATAAACAACAGCAAGAGGCAGAGGGTATTGAGTTCACACATCGTCATCTTTCCCTTTCATCTCGTCAGCAGGGCCGAGCTCACCGGACCAAATCCAGGCCCATAAAGAGATTAGGACTAGCTACTGGCTGGGGAGGGGTCTGTCTGCCTGTCAAACATAAAATTAACCGCTCAACAGTAAAATCCATGCCCACGTTCCTGTCTGTAAAAGTTAGTTTTACCCGTCACTCATATCATCTTTGTCAAGGGTTTTTAATACTTTTATGTGATTTTGTATTACATTTTGTGTGTAATTTGGCCAAAATCAACTTAAAAGATGTCTGCAACAGTAGGCTGATGTTTCAACTTTTCCCCTTAACCACAATACAATGAGAGCAGACTTTAGTCAGCCACTCTTCACGCTGATGTTCGTGAATCATGTGAATGGAAAGAGGGAGACTCCCCACTTTTTCCTGCTCTGGTGGCACAGCCTGGTGACATCAGTGCCAGAAAGAGAGGAGTCCGGGGGAAGACGGCCAGAGTGACTCAAACAGACAACCGGCTTGTTTTTAGCAACCAAGACTGTGGTAACGTAACAAGAGAAAGAAATAAAAAGAAAGAGAGAGGAGGCATTGTCACAGCACTCTGAGATTTAGGAGTGTGGCTTTCCAGAAGAGAAATTAAAAAAAGGGATCTGGGATGTTCCCACATTCTTTCCTGCCAGTGCTCATTTGACCGAGCAGCAGCAGGCTTGGCTCAGCAACAAAAATGGAGAATGTGACATTTAAATTGGTCTCTAAATCCTTCACTAGCCCATTCAGTGTCAACGGTAGAGTGTAATGAGTCTGTTGCAGACAACTCCTCCCAGTAAAGTCAGTACTCCTGACTGCATATCGAGGCACTTTAGAGACCAGTAGACAAAACTAACTTTAGATGGCTGTGGTGAATGTGACACACTAAGGCATTAAAAGTTTTTCTAAACAGGTGTTAAAACCTCAGCTCATTTGTTTAATGTGGTGGTGGTCAATCAAATCCATTTTATAACAAGCCTCTCTGATATTTTATATGGGGGTATAAAAGTTAGGGTTAAATATATTTTTATTGGCTTGTCAGAGATTATTTGTTCTTTATTCCTTTATTGCACTCCAGTTAGAGGACAGCAGCACTGCAGTGTTTGGAGGCAGACTGCCAACATTGTGGGTGTGTCAGTAAATCACATGGAAACCTTAAAACAACCTAAACTAAAAATAGCAAGAACTCACATGCATGAACATTTTCTTAATTACCAGTTGGCATTGTCTACCATCTTTACCCAATATTCACATGAGTTAATATCATCTTGAGGAATCTTCTGTTGGCCTCCAAGCTTGATTGAAGATGGATAACATGATCCATTTACAACGTCAGAGTCAAAGGTGACTTTCTTGCTTATTTTGTTTTTCAGAATAGCATATAACAAAGTCCAGGTGTCTTTACTGGAAAATCTTTCAGTTCTTTTATTGTTAGATGGCAGTAAAAAGCTGTACTGAAGAAGGTATTTTCCTTTGTTGTCTCAACTTTCCTGCTTTAAGATTCTACACTGTTTCATTGAAGCTCTTTGCAAAGTGTTTGTTGTGGAAATATATGTTGAGATGAAGACAAAAATACATTATGCGGGCCTTACAGAACAGTTATTAAAAAAACCAAGTCATCTCAAATTTACCATCAAGAGGGATTACTTGAATTACTTTCTAGCCTACATACCAGCACCAAGTGCACGACACACACACACACAAACTCCTACAAAACACCTCCACACACACACACACAGACTCCTACAAAACACCTCCACACACACACACAGACTCCTACAAAACACCTCCACACACACAAACTCCTACAAAACACCTCCACACACACAAACTCCTACAAAACACCTCCACACACACACACACACACACACACACACACACACACACACACACACACACACACACACACACACACACACACGCAACCTGTCAAAGTGAAGCGAGTTTATATTGGCAGCGCCAGAGTCCTGGAATATTCATGACCCCATGGAGACAGTGAAAAGGTTAGCACGCAAAGGAGAAAACAATCCAAGACCCCGGTTACAAGGCAGCAGAGGACGCCAAGCAAGGCCTGGAGGGACCCTGACCAAATGTCGCTCTCTCTGTCTCTCACACACACACATAAGTCCTTCACAGCTACACACTGATGAGACACCCACAGCTAGGCACTCAGTCATGACTCATGCCATAATAGCCTTCCCACCAGCAGCGAGCGATAACAGTGGAAATAGTGGAGTTCATCACTATGGTGCATCATCACTCAGCTACTGCAGGATGTAAAGAGTCAGGCTCATGATGACAAACACAACAACAGAAATGGACCCATCTCTCACACCGCAATGGGCACTAAACCTCCACAATGGATAGCATATTCCTAACACTGGGTTCCAATCCCTCGTGCTCAACCTCAGTTGACTCAGGTGTGTTTATTTTGTATTGAACTTGAATGCTACACCTTTGCCATTGAACCCTAAAAAAGGTGAGGAGAGGTGACCAAGGATACACCTGAGCTGCTGTCAACTCGCATATAACGTCCTGACTTAACCCCAAACTGGACCTCGCATACCAGCCTGCTATAAACCTAATCTCCCAGGTCAGGAACTCTTTTCATTAGACAGTAGTGATAATCTTTTCATTCTTAGGGGCCCGTTCTGTGTAAGTCAACAGCTTTGCCTTATGAACATCAAGATAATCTCCCTCCAACACTCAACATTTCTTCATTCCCCTGTTGACTACAGCCTGCAGGACTGTTGTGTTGTGATCTAGTAACATTAATAAGCAGCCATTTACTGTGTAATCAGGATGGTATGGATATGAAATGAATAGGCAGGGGTCATTTCATGCAAGAATACATTCTGAGGACCCAAATGCCATAAATAAGATGAGTAAAACTGATCAAACTCTTGCAACATCACTTTGAATGGTTTTTAGGGAGGACTGAAGTTTCCAAACATGAGGTAGATCACTGCAGATGACCTGCATAATGGGTTGTTTCCCTCTAGCTAAAAATAAAATAAAAGACACTCCATCATTGCATTTAGAGCTGAAATAAACAGGCGATTAACCAATAGACTATTTTGTTGTTGAAGTCATTCTTCAAGCAGAAATACCAAACATTTGCTAACTCCAGCTTGAGTTTGAGTAGTTTGAGTCTCATTCTTCAACTGAAAGACCTGTAATTAAGCTCCTGTGTCAGAATATCTACCAGCTCCACGTTCCTGCTCTGTACCTGAGCCTGACCTTTCACCTCCCTGTGCAAAGGAAGAGAAAAAGTCTTTCAGGGTAACAAAGTAGAGAGAACGTGACTGTGTTTAGCCATTACTCCATAATCTATATTTGTGTGTGTAGGGTGTAATAAAATCTTGTGCTGTCTGGCTGTGGGCCAGGGTCCTGTCGATAATCTAAACCCGTCTGTAATGCAGACAAACACACACCTTGTCATCTAGTCACCCCCAGGGGCTACCTGAGTTCGACCTTCTGTGAAACGCTTCATCAATACCCTCTTGCATTAGGAAAATACAGAACAAAGGCACGTCAGCAAATCAGCCATGTCACTTACTATTAAACTTATCCTTGCACATGGAAAGTAACACACAGTGCTTCTTCTAACCCTGCACAAAAAGGCCCTCTCAACTAGTTTAATATGTCATACATGCCTCAGTGCTCTTGTCTTGGCCGGAGGAGGAACAGCCATTGCAGACTTCTGAGTCAATGAACTGTAAAGACGTAGTACTGCCTCACAGGCTCCTCCTAGTCACATAGAGTCCTGTGCAGACGTGTGTCCTCTGCAACAGTTAAGCATGGAGGCTGAGTTGACATGTTGATACCCACAACATACCATGTAGCTGTGTACACCTACAGTGTGTATGAACAATCTAGCTAGCAGTACAAACTACTCCTGGCTTATGCTGATGAAGCAGCACGAGACAGCAGACAAACTCTAACCCGTCCTCGAGCGAAAGCACTGTATTTGCAGCCATGCAGTGGACTATACAGTATAAAGTGACGCTGATTGGGCATTCTGACACCAGCACTTTTACAGTGACATCACCACACCAAACGAAGCAGGATTGGCTGGCTGTCAGACAGGTCAGCTTCTGCTCAGCCTCAACCAATCTGGGCCAGGACAAAGAAGATCAGATGGCAGGCCCAAAGACAGATGACATCACAACTCTTCCAGTCATTTCCTGTCAATGTTGATGCTAATGCTGCTGAGGGCATGCACAGTCATCTCAAGAAACACTTGTGCATTGCCTCAACACACACACAGCACAAGGAGACACAACTTGGGCTGCTAGGACAATGAAGGGCATGCCACTCATAGGCTGTGTGGTGCAGACAATGCAAATCTTGGCTGTGTTGGCATTGTGAAAGAGTATGAAGGGCAATGCAATCCTAAACGCCATTAAGGTATTAACCAGTGAGTGACTAATTAATCACCACAAAGATTTTGCTCACCATCTCACAGTCACATGTGTGCTTTTGTCTTCTCAAGAACACAAACCAGTCCAACTGCATACTGATGAGCTTTCCAAAGAATTACTCATCTGTGAGCTGCAATATAAAATGTGACAGCTGTCATTTCTTATACTCCATGTAAGCGCTGTCCACCTTTGACTTTAGTATACTGTCACTGTTTTAAAGTTGAAGGTGAGAATGTGCTCTCTCTGGTGTAGGTCACTAGCAGGTTAGTACATGGGAGGAAAACAGCATTGCATGGTTCAAGCTCTCCCCCTGGAACAAAACAAGGACGTAGTCCATTGAAAGTCCCTTGAGGGACAGTGGAAAAGAATAAATAATGCATGTGAAGCGGATTGAGCTGACTGCTGCCCATAACAAAAAGACATTAAAAAAATAAATGGGTCCTTACACAGCAAGTGGTAGCTCCATTAAACATATCCTGAACCAATATTATGTCCATTTATCTCTGGATACATAAAAAGGATGCTTACCGGTGTCACAAAATGCTTGAAATATGTTTGATTAAGGTGACAGTATAGCAAATGTCCCTCTCTAAATGAGCTTGTGATGTGTGGTAAGGGTCCATGTGGACTACGTGTGATGTCTGACAGGGAGTGGTGAAAAAAGCCCAGATAAAGCAGGGTTTAAACCCGTGTAAACAAATCTGCACCCCGCTGAATTGCCATTGTGCAAGCGGCAAATCCTGCGACCTGCCTTAACAATTATCTAAATACTGTTGTCAAATTAAAGTCTAATTATCTCACAGTTATATGATTTATGTATGCGTGTGTGTGTGTGTGTGTGTGTGTGTTAATTCGCTACCAGTGAGTGGAGGATAGTTTGCCTTTAGGGAAAACTAAGATTGTTGTTTTAAACAATCCGACTCAACCACTCGACTGGTTCAACCTGCTTAAGCAAGTGTTGAGGGATTAGCCCTTCACTAGCTAACCCCCATGTTAGCAAGTTAGCTGACTAGCCACGTCTCAGGTCAATGAGGGTTACGTCGACTGAAAAAGCAACTGACAGTCTGACAGACAACCAGCATTTAAGCTAACTTATTGAACCGCAGGAGGAAACGTTTCCATCCATGTCCAGCCAAGATTACACTTGGTTTTCGTCTCGCTTGTAACGTTAAACTAACATTTTAGGTGATAGTTAGCTAACGTCTGTCTGACAGATCCCTCCGTCGCCCTTTTCACTCCACTCCCTGTCTACTAACGTTAACCGCCGTTCAGGACTGACCTGGAGAGATGCTTCAGGATCTGCTTCTTGATTAGCCCAGCCATGGCCGTACAAAAGCGATATCCGAGCCGCCTCCGCCGGGTGTCTGAGCTGTCTAGCTAGCTGGCTAGCTTAACCGCTAGCTTTTCCCAATCGAGGTATAAACACACAGCTCAAATTCTCATCCCCGTGTCAGTCTTCATTTTAACGGTGTTCCCGCTTCATTCTCTGAGAAATGAGGCAGTGGGGGCGGAAAGACGGCATTTCAGACGTCCGAGTGTCAGCCGGGCTCGGAGACAAAGCCAATCACACTAGGCCATTTCATGCAGATATACTAATAAAGATCCCAAAACGGTCCAGATCTCTGCAATATCACACACCTAACACCTGGACAGCGCGTCGGAGGAACGACGTCTGTTGTCACAGCGTCTGGGCGGGGCGTCATGATGCATTCAGGGTCTGCTAGGAACTTGGCGATGTGGCTGAGGTCAGCTGTAGACAAACTGGAACCATTTGAATTCTGGTATACACGGGAAAAGTTTAAGTTTCAAGGAAGGTGTTTGAAAATATTGCAGATTTTATCCTATTAATTCAGTTATTGTTTAATATAAGTTAAATGTTTATTCCTTCTGTCACAACACAGCTGTAAGTGTAACATACCTATTTTGGAACTGTACCATCCTTTAGTCAAAACTTTTGGTATGACCTTAACAAACTGACTTGATTTAGACTTTTTAAATGAAAATAAATTAGATATTCAACTCAAATTGAATTTATATTATTTGGTATTTCTTCTAATGAAATTAAATGTATGTCACCAATCGTATTTCTTAATTAGCAAAATTACATATACACTCCAGAAAATTTGCAAAACAAAAAAACCCAACTTTACTGTCTTCATGTCTTTTTTAAACTTCTACCTGGATACATTTAAATATTCCAAACTTGTGAAAACTAGAGCCTTATGTGACTAATTAGATTTTTACTATTTTACATTCATTTTATTTATCTATTTGTACTACTCTGCTTTTTAATGTTTCATTATTATTATTTGTGTATCAGCTCGAGCAAACAAGCTCTTTATTTTTTGAATGGTAAACCTGTTGGAGTTCCAAGTTATTTGGAATAGTTTCAGACTTAGGTGTTCTGGGTCCTTTGTTAACCTTAAATAGAGTTTTAAGAACACAAAAGTCGTTTACAAGGTTAACTCTACTATTAACTCAGTAATGACTATTACAGGGACATGCTATAATAGTCTATTAATTGTAATTGTTTTACATGATTTATTGTTTAAGCATAATCTTTTGACATTGTATACATACTTCATTGTGGATATGGCTTCAGGGGGTTATTGTCAGTGTTTGCTTGCAACATAAAACGCTCTTTTAGTGACATCTAGTGTTTAAACCAAGGATGTAAACATGCCTTGCTCTTTTTGAAAAGTGCACTAATGGCCTGGTGTTTTTTTCAAGTTTTCAAACGCAAAGTAAGTGAGAATTTTTGTATGCATGGATATTTAGTTTTTGTGTGGTAGGCACAGTTTTAGGTTAATAACAAGATTAAGCATAATAACTTGAAAAATAACTAGAATAACTAAAATAACTAACAGAGAAAAATTGTACATGATCAGTATCAGTAAACTCCTACAGAAATATTATGGAATAGTATAACAATACAATTGGTGACATAATAATAAGACCATTGTAATGAATTGAGTATCATACACAAACAATAAAATGACTATGAAAAGAACATTGTGTTCATTGACTTGCAAACGCAATTCAAGGGTAAACATGATTAATTCCCATTTGTAAAGGAGGAAATGCAGTGAAACTTCTTTGTCTGTGGACATAGCAGCTGTGACTAGTTGATGTGTCTGATGAGTCTCTCTGTCTGTGTAGAGATGTAACCATGGGATTCAACAGCAGCCTGCAGAGCCGAGACTACAGCTGCCACGTATGAAAGGAGGAGCAAACCAAAGGGAGGAAACAGCCCCTCCCTGCGCTGCTCTGCTGCAATATGAACCGCTTGCAGAAGGTTTGCATCAGTGTTTTAGAATTGTAACAGCATTTATGAACGTGTGTCATAGGAATAAAATAGGTGCATAAGTGACAGTTTTATGTCAATAACACATAGATAATTATGCCAGTTTGGTGCAACGTTTTGTCCCAAGGTGGTGCATCTTTTGTCCTTCACCAGATCGTAGGGACATTTTTTCACTTCAAGTTAAATTAACCTAAAGTTAATTTTGAACAGGAACCTCTTGGAACACTTTGAAAACTCACTGAAGTTGCCTAAACCACCTTTTCGAAACATCGCTGCTGTTGCACCAGAGAGATGCTTCTGCAGAAACTTCACTCTTGTCTTTGGGTGTATAATAAGTAGTTTCTGGTGTGAAAAGAGAGCATATCACCAAAGTGTAAGAGCAGTAGAAATCATTAATTGTTTCTTGGGGTTTAAGTCATGAAAGTGGACCCATACAGAGGAGCTGAACATGGGACAGCCCCCATCCGCATACCTCAACGCGAAAAGCTCCGTAGAAAGACACGACGCGCTCACTGATACGCTGCTGGTCAGGTTAGTGGGACTGGACTGGAAACGTTCTCCATCCACGACTGCAAAACACCAGCAACACCCACTCTCTCACATCACATCTCACACACACACACACACACACACACACACACACATCTCAGCGAGCTTCCACTGACCATGACTGCGAAAAACCGACACAAGAGCAGCTCGAGCGAGAAGAGCGCCGCATCTATCCAAGATGATGCGTCGAAGAAAAGCCAAAAGAGCACCAGTAACGGGGTGAGTGGCCCCGCACCTCAGGGGCCACGGTCAGGGAGCTGCCTCGGCCTTGTTGCGACCACGGTGTTTTATATTGCTTTATTGGGCGCTGCAGGGTTTGCTGCTTTTTATTTCCAGCAAGTAGTGGAGGAAATCCGCCAGACAAGCGCCAGGCATGAGGAGAGCGCACGGGAGAACACAGAGCTGGGCAGTAAAATGGAGAGCGTCGTTCAACAGGTAGGTAGAAAGTGATATGAATCAATGGGGAGAAGTATGACTTTAGCAGGGGTTCCCACACTTCTTCAGAACTCAACAAAGTATATATAAGCAATGCATACCATTGTTTGTGTTAGATATGACTTTGCGTACAACTACATGGTACTGTACAGTTGGGGGTTGGGTGGGTTTGGTGAATCACAGTGATGGATTTAGTGAAGTCCTTATACTTTTCATTGAGCAAACGCACAATAAGTAGACATAAAACTTTCAGACCTGGTGAAAATAAAAAATTTCTGAAATGTTTTCTATTGTTTGAGAACAACATATATGAGCTGCACAGGGCAGATAAGGTTGAGTTCACACTGTCTCTAGCAGGGAAAGGGGACACCCTCCCTTTGTTTTATGAAGTACATGAACTGGAACAACATAATGTCTGATAATCACTTTTGCAGGAATAAAAATTGGTAAAGATTCACATGATTAGTAAATAAATGCCCTTGTTCAGTGTTGTTGACTCATAATTGAAGCCTTGTCCTGTTTCATTCATTCTTTTTATCTTTCCTGTATTGATCTTCCTGAATACAAAGCAAACTGTGTATAACCAGTCTAAACAATATTGAGGATGCAAGTTAGTACAAACATTTACCACCAATTACTTCAGTTTTGTGATGACTGTACTCATGCAAATGTTTAGGTGCAACATGTTTGTTATGTTAATTTACTTTGGGCGGGAGCTCAGTGCTAAAATACTGTCACAACAGCAACACTGAGGAACAATGATTGCATTGTGAATATTAACCAAAGATGTTCCCATACCACAAGCATAAAAAATCAAATTTTTATCTTTTTCCTGCAACATATTTTCCTTATAGTAAAAATTTGGTGCTATATGTTTCCCTGTCTCGTTGTACAGGTGGAGTCTCTGAGGAGCGTCGTGGACGGACTGGAGTCATCACTGGGCATCTCACGGGTGGAGCTAGAGGGGGCCATCAGCCGGATGAAGAGGGGCGAGGTGGAGACGAGGAGGGTGGAGGAGGCCCTTCAGAAGCTCCAGAACGAACTCCTCAGGGACCTTTCAGAGGGCATCAACGAGGTGAAGGAGGCCCGAGAGAGGGACTTCTCTTCTCTGGAGCAGACCGTAGAGGAGCGTCTGGCTGAGGTGAGTCAGTCCATCACAGCCAGCATGACAGAGTTCACCGAAGCTCAGGGCGAGGCACAGAGCCAGCTGGCCAACTTCAAGGCCCGCCTGGGTGACATGGGAGACCCTGCGCTCATCAAACAGGAGCTCTCTGCCATTGTTGATGCTGTGGCTGAGATCAGAACAGCCAAACAGGCTTCTGATGCCTCAGCCGACTCACTCAGGGAGCAGATAGGCACCGTGAGGGAAGAGCTCCAGACTCGTAACAAGGAAGTAGCCTCACTGTCTCAGGAAGTTGAAACAGTGAGGTCAGTAGTACAAGAGACTGTTGGGAATCTGAAGCAGTCGCTGTCTGCAGTGGAGGCCGGTGTCCAGGCTCTGAAGGACAAAAGCGTGACACTGGAGAGCAGCGTGGAGCAGGCCGCTGATGCTGTTCGTAATGTGGAGAAGCAGATGAATGAAGCAGCTGCTCAGATCAAGAAAAGATCAGATGACCTGGAAGCCAGAGTTAAAGCATCAGAGGAGAGTGGAGATTCACTGTCAGTATCAGTATCAGACATCAAAACCAATGTGGAATCACTATTCACCAAATACGACACCCATGAAAGCATTCTAGCTGCACAGGGGCAGGCTGTGGAGAAAGTCAAAACAGGTCTGGAGCAGGAGATGGAGGCACTGAAAAGCAGTTTGGGGGAGCTCCAGTCCAACATTGCCGCTCTGGTAGGTGCCCAGACCAAGCTAACTTCGCAGGACTCCAACCTGGGTCAGCAGGTGAAGGACTTGGAGGAGAGGCTTGCTGCTCTGGAGGGCAGCAGCACCGTGAAGCCAGAGCAGCTGCAGAGCTTAAGAAACATCGTAGCTGGCTTGGAAGACAAAGCAGCCAAGCTAGAAGGCCACGACCAGGCTATTTCTACTCTTCAGAAAGCTCTGCAGGAGACCACACAGACACTGGAGGACTTATCCAAAGCCAATGATGAGAACGAAATGTTTGATTTTTAGTTAGCAGTGTGACATCAGGATACCAAAACATGGACAATAAAGATTCCCAAAAGGTGGCCATAATCCACTTTTCCTGTTTTCATGAAGAATTATTTCTCAAACTTGATGGTTGATGTCACTATGTTGCACATTTTATTTTAGTAGAAAAGTAGCCAATATGAGGAAAACTGGTTTAGGTCAGGAGAGAGGGGCAGAGCCGTACTGCTGATCTGTGAATTCAAATTCACACTCGTTCTGCACTGTAGTTTTTTTGTCTTATGTTACATTTTCTGTGCCAAGGCTGTTTTTTTTTTTTTGGAAAACCAACCAAATGCAATAATAAGCTCCTTTTGAGCACTCCTTTGTTTATTCAATACATGTGTTTTTTTTTACAAGAATAAAAGCGCTTGTTGACTCAAAGCTGTGAATCATTTCTTGGTGTGAACTTGTGATTTGTTGCTTTGCTTTAGCTGCCTTTACTGTTACATCATGGGTGAAACATTAACTGTATGGGTGGGAATGAAAATTGACACTTATTGTTAGGCGTGTATCACCCAAGGGCTGATAAAATTACCCAAATAGGAATTCCATCTCAATTGAATAATTTATATTTTTCTACGAGTTTTGAATACAACAAATAATTCTGAATTTATTCAATAAACGTCTCGCATAAAGCACATTATTTATAATGTGACAAGACATATTATGCATGTAAAACTTTGCTGAGGCGTCAAGCAGATTCTCCACCTCCTAAAGACTGAATACCACATGCTGAGCTCTTTCATCTGCACACAGCGGCATTTCCTTTTCCTCATTGGGTGTTGAGTTTTGACTCTCTTCCAGGTGTTCTGCACAAATGTGCTTCCTTGTTGGACACCTGGGGTTACAGTTGTGTGGCCACGTCAGCAGAACACTTCAAAGTTATCCATTTAGCTGGAAGGCACTTGGATGCTAACAAACCCTAGCAGATGCAAGGAAACACTGTAACTACATAGTTTTTGTAAGTCTTGAAACACCTCACAGGTAAAGGTGAGGTGCCTTTGTCCAGGGTACAACATGCTGTATGAACCATTAAGTATCATGTGGTTAAAGAGCAAAAAGCGGCTTTAAATGTACGCAAACTTTGCTACATGAGAAAGAGAAAACTGGTGCTTGAGGTGATGTTACAAAACGATGCAGTGTTTGAAGTCGGAGGCAACAGGAATTCCTTGAAGATGTTTCACCATTCATCTGGGACTTCATCAGTCGACTAATACTAAATATCTCGTGACTTGGCTGCATGATTTTCCTCATAGACAAATCACCATTTGTAGTTTTTCAATGAGGCTGCATCTGGCAGCATGGAGTAGAGAAGTAGTCCTAAGGGGTCAAAACTCCAGCAACACTTGTTTGTAAAGAACAACTTCAGGGTCTCGACCACAAGCTGAACGCACTTTCTACTACAAGTGCTGCTGGAGCTTTGACCCTTCAAAGAGATAGTTTGACATTTTGGGAAATATGCTTATTCGCTTTCTTGTCGAGATTTAGATAAGGTCGATACCACTCTCATGTCTGTACACTAAATATGACGCTGAAGCCATCAGCCAGTTAGCTTAGCTTAGCATAAAGACCAGAAACAGGGGGAAATGGCTAGCCTGGGTCTCTCCAAAGGTTACGAAAAACACCCAGAAGCACCTTTAAAGCTCACTGATTAACACGTTATATAACTTGTTTAATCCGTACAAAAATCGAAGTGTAAAAATGGGTTAACTCTTCCCTTAAGCCGATATTTTGTGCCCAAAATACTACATTGAACAACATTTCCTCCACAGACTCTGAAAAACACCACACATGAAAAACTCCAATGGGACCCAAGAAAATAAAGTAATTGCACAGATCAAAATGTGGCATCAGAAGCAGTTCACAGTTGCAAAACAATAAACCAGTCAAATCTCTACCAGGTAACTCTAAAATAGCTGGACAGGAGCCAACCAAGGAAACAATCATGAGCAAACTTAAAAAACATGTTACAATTTTTAGAAAACCTGACAGATTGTTCACATTCATACCAGCTTTGTGCTTAATGCTGTGTGTTCAGACTGTCAGAGTTTGGTAGACAAAGCTTCATATTTATTTAATTTGTAACAAAAGGGTTCATTTCAAACAGTAGTATGACAGTTGACCAGATGTAATTGAGCAAAAAAGCCAAAAAAAGTGTCGAAGTGTGTCACTCATGTCGGCCTGTGCATCTCTCCAATATCAGATATATCAGCTATTTCACGAACCTGTTTTGTTGTAACACTTAAATCTCCCTCTACTGCAGTGAGGTTAGCCAATGTCTGTCTAAGCTCAGCGATCTCCTGCTCCCTCTTGGTAAGATCCTCTGCCAGTCTTCCTATCCGCAGAGTAAGGTCTGACAGCTGAGGCTCAAACGCACCAAAATCTCTCTTAATGGCAGCAACTTTTGGTTTAAGGTCACTGGCGAAGGTCACTGTTCTTATCACACGAGCCCTGCCGCTCTCCAGCTCCCTCAGGCGCTCAGAGATCTGTTTATCAGCCGTGTTGAGTTCAGGGATGCGTCTGCGGAGCTGCTCTATGGCCTGACTGTTGCGTTCGGACGCAGCGCGGAGGTTTGAGACGCGGTCAATGCTGCTGGCCAGCACATCCCCGATGCGTTTGACCATGCTGCGCTCCACCTGAGCGGTCTTGTCCTCCAGCTCCCCCACCTGAGTCAGCAGAGACTCCAGCTCAGACTGCAGGCCGTCCATCCTGCGCACATCTGTCCTCACTGACACCACCTAGGGGAGGAATACAGAAGAACAATGGCAACAGGAAAAAGTTATTTTTCTCAGAGGGGGTCAACAACAAAACATAAGGGTTTCGCCTGAGCTAAATTAATCCCCGAGTTATATATAATATATTTGTGCTGATTAAATTCTGATGTTGATGTGATCTCTTCTACAGCCAATGAAGGTAATAATTAATTGAACAGCAGAAACCAGGATATCTAAATTCCTCATTTACCCTTCACTATTATTTGGAGGTGCCAAATTGAAAAGTTGCCTCGTATAGCTTTGCCTTTAGTTACACATTGTGTGAGTCTTTTCACGTCTAGTGTATTTGTACCAGGAAAACATTGAAAGGTTAAATTTTGTAGAGCTTTTGTAGAGCTGCATTGATAAGTCAATCAACAGAAAATTAATCAGCGTCCATTTTGATAATTGAATAATTGTTTTAGCAATTATTTAAGCAAAAATGACACACATTTGAAACTTTTGATATTTGGATTTGAAGATTTTCTGTGTCTTATGTGATAGTAAACTGAATATCTTTAGATTTTGGACTGCTGATCAGACAAAACCGTGGACTCTCGTGAAATTATAACGGCATTTTTCACCATTTTTTAAATTGAATTTGGTTCCCTGCATATGGAATCACAGGTGGAACTGGCATAGGACAGAAGACTCTCCTCTCTTTTCTCACTAGAAACAGTAAAACAGTTCTGTATCGACAAAAAAACCTGACATACCTTATTGGCAAAGTCCTTTGCGATGGCTGAGGTGCGCTCTTCGATCTGTGCCACGGCATCTCTCAGTGCAGTCAGGCTGGTCTGAAGCTGAGCTCGTTTCTCAGTCAGTCCAGAGGCCCACTCCTTCAGCCGGCTCATGTCTTGCTCAAAACCCTCCAGCTGAGGCCGCAGAGCCCCCCGCTGCCCCCCGAGACCCTCCAGCATTGGCTGGACGCTCTCACACTGCAACAGGACATACAGTACATGGATTGATGGATACAACAGCTGTATGTTTTCAGGAGGTGTTAGTTATTTAAAGCAATCATAGTTATTTCCCTTTATGAAAAACACAGGAGAGAACAAAACAAATTCAGACCTTTTTAATAAAAAAGGTGATTTTATTAAATAAGTTCAGTGATGAAATGATTGCCATGCTCTCAACAGGTGAAATAATAGTCATCAAAAACATGAAGATTTATTATACATCCACAAAAGCTCTTCCTCTCAGGTAACACTAACAGAGATGTAGTTTAGAGCTGCAACGAACGATTATTTTCTTGATTAATCAATTTATCGTTTGGTTTAAAAAATGTCAGCATCATATTTCCTAACGCACAAGGTGATGCATTCAAATTGCTTGTTTTTCCCCAAACAACAGTTGGAAATCTAAAAATATTCAGTTTACTACTGAAGAAGACAAATAAAAACAGCAAATCCACAAAATTCAGAAGCTAGAACTAGAGAACGTTGTGAATTTTTGCCAGAAAAATGACTAATTGATTAATCAACCAATCACTTCAGCTCTAATGTAGTTACATCTGGAAAGACTGACGCACATATTAATATATAACTGTATCAGTGCAAATGGCTGACTTGAGAATAATGAGGCATGTTCATACCATTACTAAATGTGTCGCTCCACATTAAACAAATATTAAAATACATTCTTGATTGTACTTGTGTAATACAGTGCGCATGTATACCAGAGTTCATGTTGAAATCAGGGCACTTTTATGCAATGACAGTCACAATTTTCTGACATGAAACTGAGGTACACATTTTTAAAAACATTAATACTAAACTTTTAACAACGTTTTACAGCAAATAGTAAGACAGGGTCACTCCTTTTCATTCAGTGAGGTCATCATAAAGAGGTTGCGTTGTTTCATCATCTTTTCCCCACTCTTCCTCCTCCTCCTCATCATCTTTCCACCCTTCTTCCTCCAGAGTGTCAGAGCCCCCTTGGCTGCTGACTGTATTTTCCCTCAGAACCATGGTGAGTTCACGGACCGCCTCTTTAACCACCGACAACTCATTCTTCATCTTGAGGATGCTGTTTTGAGCCTGCAGGGTGTCCAGCTCCTGTCTGATCTCGAGGATTTCATTGAGTGCTTTCAGCATGCTGTCCTCAGTCCCAAACACCTGTAACGTCACCTCTTCCAGCCTCTTCTCCGCCCCGCTCAGATCACCCCCCAGCTTCAGGATGGAGCGCACTGCCGCCTCTACCTGGGGCAGGTGCTCTTCACACTCCTGCGCCCGGGGGATGTGCTCCTGGAGCTGAGAGCTGAGCTCAGCCTCCCTCTTGGTCAGGCTGCTTATCTGCGTCTCCAGGTTATGGATCTGCTTGGTGTTCCAGTCCAGCTGATCCTGCGCTCGCTTGGCATCGTCTTCCTCTGTGCGCTCCATAGCTCGGGCATTACTCTTTGTGCTGTCCTCGAGCTCCTCCAACCTCTCCGCCAGCGACCGGGCCCTCTGCTCTGCCTCGTTCACCCGCTCTGTGACCCCGGAGTGAGCTTCCCGTGACTCGGCCTTGAGGGCGGCCAGGTCAGAGGTGATGGCGGCCAGACGCTCCTGCCAAGTCTCCGTCACGTTGAGGAAGTGGGCGTTGACCGTCTGCAGGTCACGGGAGGCGGAGTTCTCGTCGGCCTGCATCGCCATGACAGCAGCGTGGAGGGTGGTGATGTCCTGCTGGAGTCGTGTTGCCAAGGAGACAGTGGAGAGCGCCTCCTGTAGGTCATCCTCAGAGGCGGCAAGCTGCAGCCGCAACACAAAACAGGAGGGCTGTTTCTGTGGGAACTCTATGGTCCTCAGTACTCATATATAATAGATACAGCAGGAAACAAAGCGCATGCACACACAAAAGCATTGTATACAATATGAGTGAACTGTACAAGAGAAAGTAATGTGTTGAAATGTAAATACTAGAGATGTAAAGGGGATGCAACAAAGACAATTTGTGCTCAGTTGAAAGTAGTTTTCCTTTTCAAAGAATACACAAACAAAATTTAGCATGCAGAGGGTTTTCTATAATGTAAGGCAGTGATTCCCAACCCTTTTGACCCCTTAAAATAAAGGGTTTCATTATGTTTATGAGATAGGTGGTTTTTCCCTCCCCAGGTTGTTCCATTTTAATATTTTTTTATGGGGCTGAATAGGTAAAACTACCCCAAATTTCACAAGAATAGCAAAGATACAAGAAAACCCAGAAAATTTAACTAATTTTGTATAGCAAAAACACAGTTCCTAGGTTGGGAACCAGTCATTTACCCACTGTTTCCCTTCTCAGTAAACCAAATCAAAATCTACTTGTAATTCTAACTTTAAAGCTAAAAATGAAAACAAAAAAAAAGGACTGTTATGTTTTCACACTAATGTAAAGCATCATTTCACCCAAATTACACAAACCCCCCCATATATTTTATCGATTATCTTGAGCTATGAAGATAGTTTGGATTTTATTTTTGCCCAATATCTGTCTTTCTACCTCCACCCCAGGGCCGTTTCTTGCTATATGCGGACTATGCGGTTGCATAGTCCAAAGCCGCCAGGGGCAAGCTGCCATTTTAGGCATTTTTTTTATTTTTAAGAAATTAAAATGACCTGTCTCTCTTAGCCAAGTGCCCTCATGTGTTGACTGAAAACACCTATATGCTACAAAAAAACAAAAAACCCAGATATATATATTTCACAAAATATGGGCCCCCTAACAACATTTTGCATAGGGCCCCCACAAAGATAGAAACGGCCCTGCTCCACCCCAATACAACTCAGATGCATGGGATTTAATTTGTGGTGAAAAAATGTCCCCATTACTCTGAATTATCCAATGAAGACACTGTCAACAGTTTATGCCAGGGCTTATTCTAAAAACTTTATTTATTTTCTCAAAACCTGGGCACATAAAACCAAAACTGTCTGCATGACTAGGTACCACTAATTGAGAAAGTTCAGATTTTTGTAATTTGGGTGAATTGACCCTTTACAGTTCCCAATCAAACGTACCTTTTCAGAAACCTTCAGGACTTCTTCCTCCATGTCGAACAGACTTGAAGTCTTTCCGTGTAAAAAAATGTACTTTTCTTCAATTTCGGAAAACCTCTCATTCTGTTGTAGCACCACCCTGAAACCCAGAAACATATAGAAACTTTAGTAGACTAAACAAAAACTCTATAAAATGAATGTGAAGTTAGTTGACTTACCAACTCAGAGCCCCGCATGCTGCAAGCGACAATAAGCACATAATACTTCTAACATCCAAACTCGAAGACGTTTTATTTGCTCCTGCGTTGTTTCCAGCTTCAGTTTTCACTTTTAGCGCTTCATCTTTGCAATTTGCAGCCGACGTTGCGGACACTTCATCACTTTGCCTTTGTGACTGAGTCTTCTTCCTCTGCTTTACTTCAGTAGACATTTTAGCACACTGCCACCCTGTTCCTAACTTTTACTGTGAAGGAATTCAAAAGGCCTAACAGTAAAAAAAAAACTCTAACCAGCTATTCGTTACGTTGCAAAGTAAAATAAAACACTTCTTTCACAGATACGTTCATAATGTAGGCTAGGACACTAAAATAGCATAATACAGTTTAATTAACGGCTGGGTTTTGAGTATTTTACCGTTATAACAATCCTTTTGCGCTAGCTTGTTTCTTTGGAAAAATGCTGCCTTCAAGTGCTCCTCGTACGTTCTAAAAGCCTGCCAGCTGAATTAAACACCAAAACTGTATCCGTAACAAATATAGCCATTGGATATCTTTTACCTTAAGTGACACAATGGTTTTATACAAAATTACAATTTCCTGTCACGTTTGCCAATTTGTTTGAGCTGTTATACTGAGCTCCAATCGTAACTCTCAAAGTTCCGACAGCGCATGAGGCCCCTTAAACGCCTCAGCCAGCCACGTAAGCGGCTGCCAGCATTTTGTCCCGAGGGTGGCCATGCTGCATTAATGACGCCTTTCTAGTAGTGTTGAAACAATTTATCGATTCATTGATTAGTCGATGGACAGACAATTAATTGGTGACAATTTTGATAGTTAAATTATTTAAGTCATTTATCAAGCAAAAAATGTAAAACATGTCCTGATTCCAGCTTCTCCAATGTGAGGATTTGCTGTTAGTTTTTTCTGTTTATATCGTTGTAAATTGAATATTTCAGGGGGTTTGGACTGTTGGTGGGACAACACAAGACATTTGAAGACATCGCCTTGGACTTTTTGGACACTATTTTCTTTCAAACTAAACAATTTATCAAACACAGAGATACACACATTTCTTTGCATGCAGGCACAAAATGAGCTTTTAGGCACAAGCCATTTATTTGTCATGTTTCAAAAAAATCTTACATCTTGAGTGTCAAAATATGTCAAAACTTGATTATCAGTAGCTTTCTATAAATGGTCATTCAAAGTCCTATACAACCTTGTATGTAGCAGTTCTCAGCCTATTATAGTTTTTACTGAACAATCATGTTATTCCATTATTATTTAATGGGTGGGTTCCAGTAGCCGTATGCGATCTCGTATTCAGGATGTGACAGCATGTCCGATTAACTACAAGGGCCATGCAAATTACATATTACAAGCTACTATTCTAACAATTAACAATATTCAACAGCAGAAGACACAAGCAATTTTACAAAGATCAACAAAATACAAAAAGTCTAACATGGATGCATTGTCAGCTTAGAGGCAAAAGGTTCAATTGCATTACAGTACATTAAAGCAAAAGCTGCCACGTGCAATTTCTAACAAATAATGTGCAAAAGGGTAAACTAGATGACTCCACAATATTGCAATATGAGGGCGTGTTAATCAGAGATCTTTGGACTAAGGCATAGAGTGATGGAGTAAACGAATATTTGGTCATTGAAGGATCTACAACTTTGACTTTGCCCTCTTTTAGTGTCATATTCAACAAGTCAAATCAAACTCCTGAGAAGAATTAACAATACAGAAATTGCTCAGTAACATAATCATGTTCCCGATGAGGGCTTTAAAAACTCTACTCACTTAACTCTGCACAAGTAGATATCCAAAGTAGCATTTTTACCATCACGGCAAATCATGGATATCAAGCGGCTTTTCTATTGCTTTTAAATGTCAAATCCAAAAATCACACTATAACACCACCTGTAGTGCTACAATTACCTTGGCAGTATGCTACGGCAACAGAAAAAATAACTTTGAAGGCTTTAAAGGGATTGTTTACATTCATATTCTAAGTGGACACGTGTTGCTGTGCAGTGGGGCCTGAAAGCTACAAAGAGGTCCCACTCATCAGCAAAGTCTAGCCTTCAAGAGTCTTAAGTGTGTGCCATTAAATTAAATACCAAAATGGGCAACGTAGAAAGTCACCACAGATGTGTAAACGCAGCAGCAACAATTTCAAACCATCATCAAAAGGCACCGCTCTAAATTCAGTAAATCTACTGGTTACAATGTTGACATCAGCCATCAGTCTTGTCACCTAAAACTCAGCAAGAAAGCGAATCAGTGTGTTTTCCTAAATGTCGAACTTTTCCTTTAAACATACTTTTTGATAGCTGCTTAGGCTTCATGGCATCTTGTCGTTTTGTAACTACAGATGCATGGCCTAGGGAAAAGAAAAAAAAAAAAGGGAAAACATAACTATTCGTAAGATAATGAAGCTTATGTGCTAATGGAGCCAATTTACGCAACTGATAGAAGAGGCAATTAAGAAATATATGTCTGGTCCCCCCAAGGCCTCTTTATCTTGTTTTGATCCTGTCTGTGGAAGAGCAAACGTAAGTGCACTTTGGGGACAAAAAGGACACTTTCAAACCCGTGGGAATGTGCAAAAAAAGCACAATACAACGCTACAGAGCGCATGTGATGAGCAAGAGTATGTTAACCAATTAAAAACGTACAACTGAATTGTTTTCACTGCTTAGGTTTTTTTCTTTGACTTCATCAACTAAAGGAATCAAAAAAACAAGTCTCTCCTTCGAGAGACTTTCTCAGACTGCTACATACAGTATTTCTAAATATTTAAACCCCAAGAACTAAAAGCAAACTAAGTAATAAACAGCAAACTAAATATTCTTCATAATTATATGAAACTATATATTCATAGCTATACACATAGATCTCCCTTCAAGATGCCTGCAGGGGAACATAAGTCCACTGAAAATATTGTGCTTCGCTCCTTCTTGATTCTAACAACTGCTGTATATACATTATCCAATAAAAAACTAGATATAGATGTATACAGGGTTATTCGGGGGGTACATTTTGATTTCACTCCCCAGATGAGTAACCACCGCTCACTGGGAAACTTATCTGACTCTGTCAAACAGAGGACGAATCCAAGAGGAGAGCACACCATGACTCAAGAACTGTAGTGATCCTGGGGGGATAAAAAAGAAAACACATTATTAGAACTTGAATTTACGTTTCTCAGACAAGATGTTTGTCAAGTGCAGCATTCCTGACCAACCTGAATTGAGCTAACTACGCCACTGGCCATGACGGAGAGTTTTCCTGCGACTGAGCGCACTCCCAGTTTGAGCTGCGACATGTCGGGAGCACTGGGCAGCACGTTGGTCAGACGGTACGAGCTTGCTGTGAACACAAGACAAACAAAGAGAGTCAAGCAGACAGACAGAGAGCATGGGCCTCATGCACGAACCACTCATACTGACAGATTTGTTCTTAAGTGGCTCACACAAGTGATTTAAGAGAATTTGTGGCGTACAATGTGTCTTTAGGTAATTACACATACATTTATTTATATTTATCAATAAAACGTATTTAAATGGTAAATCATATATTGAACTGTTTGTGCAAAGGCAGTGATGGTGCGGTAGTCTCTTACCAGTCTGTTTCTTTGGATCATCAAAAAGTTCTGCTGAACTTATAGAGGCACTCCCAGCAAATCTTTCCAGTCGTGTTTTGGCCTCGTACTAAAGAAAAGAAATAGAGATGCATTTTTAAAAGTTTCCAACAGTAGCTGTTCTATAAACATTCAGCTTAACTCATAATGTCAACTAGAAATCTTTACAGGTTCACTTGGTTCTGAGGAACCAAAGAAAATAGATCCGACCTGTCAGACTGGTCCAGATTACACTCAGTCTAATCGGGTCATTGTCATTGTGTACCTCGGAGTTATCTTGTTTTCCAAAGTACATGTCAGAAGAGATGGCTTTCACATCTCCAAACTTTATCCGGGCTTCTTCTGTGTCTGAGACTGGTACTGGTTCTGGTTTCCTTCTGGCTGTGGGCCTGATAACAAACACTCATATGATAGCATACATAAACAATAACCAATAGCTGTATATTCAGTTGTCCAGTGTACACACACTGACATACATGAGGGACAACATTTCGTTATCATCTAACACTTCATTTTAGCCAAATTTCAATAGCAATCCTGACATTTACTTGACATGTGATATCACAAAAGAAGAAAAGTTTTTCCTCCATCCCATATTATAACACCTTAACACATTAGATAAATGTATTTGGATTTGTTTTCATGTGTAAAACAAAACTTACGTTTGTTAGTTTTAAATTACTATTTGCTTGAAATCATTAAACAACAGAAATTTGAAAAGAATGTAAGATAATGATCATGAGATCACAATAAATCATATTGTGATCTCATGAACACTAAAATTTGATAAATGATAACTTACAGTGCCCTGCTGTGAGTGCAACAGAGCAAAAAGATTCAATTCCTACTGTATCAAGCAACAACAGTACATTGCATGTTGTCATGATAACTCTGTCACAGTGTCAGCAACAGGATGTACATGACATTAAAACACACCTGTCATTCAGTGATGATAAAGTGGAGCTCAAGTAGAAGTCTGGCTCTGGTTTCTTGCTCTCCTTCATCCAGCCTCCTCCGTCACCTCCGTCATCCCACCGCGAGGAGAAATTATCTGAGGTTTCTATTTGATCCTCAAACCGGGACGAGACCCTGAAGAAATAAGAAGTTCAGATTAATGTCTGGTGAAAACATACTGTGCATGTATTGTAATGTGTGAGAGCTGAATCAGCATGAAGAGGCAGATTTTGACATTTTAATTCAAAGGGCTTTGCTGCCATGAACATATTCACATACAGTACTGCCAAAGCAGTGTATGAATACTGACATTAACTCATAATATAGTAAGAAAATTGTAATAAAAAAACAAAACATGTATGTAATACTTACCAATTCAGAATATTAAATAACATGCTTTTAAAACCTAACTGCAACAGTAGATTTAAAAGTCTTTCCCTTTGAAAACATTAGAAAAAAATTGCAGGCCAAAAAACCCCAATATAACAGCACATATGCACACAGAAAATTAAGTTAATAAATATATAAATAATAAAATTATTAATACAGTCATAGAAATACAAATAAACACTGTACATAAAAAATACAGCATGTAAATGTTCTCTATCCGACCTAGAGCTGAAGGACCCATCATCATCGTCCTCGGTGAACCGTCGTCCTTTGGTGGTCTTGGCCCCCTTTGGATTCTCCTGCTGGATGATGTGCATGTCCGATGTCACAGAGTGAGACACTCCACTACAGAGAAGAGCAGAAAACAGAGCGACAATGAGAGCAAGAAACAGAGATATGAGAAATAATTCTTAAATTAGCTACAGGATGACTAGTATTTGTCTCTTCATCATCATACCTCCTGATGCCTAGACCCATGCCCAGTCTCTCAGCTTGCTCTTTCTTATTCCCCTCTAATCCCTTCAACTTCTGCTCCTCCATTTTCCTCTGCTGCTCGAGATCTTTACAGGCCAGTCGCAGGGATGGAGCGCTGAAGAGGAGGAAGACAAGTGAGTTTTAAAAAATGACAAGACAAAGGGAGAGTACAGCAGCTTAACTTACCACAAAAAGGGGCAGAAAAACATAAAAAGTTATAAAGAAAGACAAAGAAGTAAAGACACGCACATGGATTCCTCATATAGAATATTCTTCTTGCCAGCGGGAGTGCTCTCTTCCTTCTCTCTGAGCTTGTCGGCAGCTTGAGCCTTCTTCTCCAGCTCTGAGAAACTCTTACTGCTAACCTTCTGCGCGCCCAGACCACCCTTCTTAGAGGCCAACTAGAAGCAGACACATTTGACAAAACACACGATGAATGCAAAGTCGGTGAACACACAATACAATACTTACGATAATGCATGCTGTCCAACCAGAAATTCAGAATGATACAATGAGTACATACTGTTTTCTTGGCAGCAGCTGGCTTCTTCTTGAGAAGAGAGGAAAGCTCTGGAGAGGTCGAAGGAGAGTAAAGTTACATCTCCAACAGTTTAGCAATAACTCAGATACAAATCAAGATAAATAAATAGAAAATCCTAAACATAAAGAATATGAACCAACCTGGATTTGCTTTTGGAGAAACACTCAGCATCTCCACACTAGGGCCCTCCTCTGGATTACCTGAGAAGATTTAATGTATATGTGATGAATTTTATGGCCTTTCTATATGTTACATTGTACAGGAGAAACACTGATTACCATTACTGTCTTCCTCTTTTTCCTGGGTTAAAGGCTTCTCTGATGTGGAGGAGCTGAGGCACATTTTGGCCGTGTTCTTAGTCTCAGGAACAGCCTGGGCATTAAAAGAGACACACATGGTGAAACTGATAAGCCCCTGTCACTGTGTAGGTATCCAACAAGCACATATGTGGATAAAATCACACCAAAGCAAGGCAAACTTCACTATACCTGTGAATGCAGACTGAAGAAATCCACCTGCTTGTCGTCTGGTGATGTTGGGGAGAGAGGAGCCTGACTGTCAAGCCACAACTGTACAGAAGAAGAGCAGTAGAACTGATACAGCTATCTGTTAAGAATATATTATATGCAAAGTGTCTAAAGACAGTAAAGAAACATGTCTGCAATACCTCAGTGCCATGGCATCTGGTGGCTTGTCTGGCTAAAGTCTTTATCTTCTCTCTGTACAGCTGAGCAGCTCGGCTGTTGTACTTAGCATTGGCAGCACTGGTCGTGCACCCGTGTTGATTGAAAAATGCAATCTGTCACATGAAGGTCAGAACATTCACAGGAAAGCAGACAGGAAGAGTTAAGTTAAATTAGGCGTGTGTCACGCAATGCTGGGATTTCAATCTGTTGATAGTGTGCTCATATTCTGCCTTCAGATACTGACCGCACTGGCATTGCCTCCCACTTGCATACATCTTAGCTGAAACCATGACCAATTAAAATCCAGCTCGGTGGACCTGTGGAACATGTCAAGTTTAGGATGTTAACAAACCTTTCTTCAAACATTTCTATATCACTAAAGGGGTTTGAAAGGGACAAACATGCATCTCAGTTTCCAAAAGAAATCTCTCCCTACCATTTGACTAATTAAGGAATATTTCTAAGGTCATACATATTCATGCTTTTGTATTTTCACAACTTGATTACTTAGAATAATTTACCTCTCAGTATTAGATGATGAATTCAATGGAAATAATAATTAAAAAAACTCAAGACTCACTTAATTCGCTTTCTTCTCTTGCTTTTTTTGTTTCTGTTAATTATATTTAGTTACTTTTGGATTTGTTACTGTCCTACCTGTTTGGTATATTTTCCTAAATGTAACTTTTGTTTTGAAAAGTGCTTCATAAATACGTCCTAACTTACCTGATGAAGGACAGGTGCACCCCAAGAGACCTGTGTGTCCCAGAGCAATCTATACATAGGAATACACCATAGGTGATGCTGGCCCAACTGGGGTTTTTAACTGAGCAGTCAAAGCAAGCCTAAGGGGGTAAGAGCACAGGGGACACACAAAAATAAAGCTTTATCTCAAAATATTAACAGATAAGGGCAACTGACATTTTGATGTAAATATTGAACTTGTTATGTCTCAACTCCCTCCTCATTCCAGATCATAAGTTCAAAATCAATTAAAGAGACGTGGAAGCAAACAATGTGAAGGGTGTTTGTCAGATTAAAACAACAACTGTGTAACCATGAAGGTCTTAAGTGCATTTTGCCTGTGAAATTAGCTGGTGATTCATACAGCTGTTGGTGAAGTGGGTTGAATTTCGCAATGAAATTAACTCTTACTGGTAGAGCCAAAAGCACATGTTCTTTGTGCCCATCATTCAGGATACATGTATTACTGTCACAATTTTCCAACTGGACCAAAGGCCTTGAAAAAGCTTAAAGCAAAAATGAAAATTAAGCCTAAACAAACACGGCTGATGTCACCTGTCAAAATGTTGCTAGCTAAGCTGTCGACCAGTTGGCTAGCGTTGCGTTTGGTCACACGTTTTCTGACATTTTATTCTCCTGCAAATGTTACCAGGGCACAGTTGGGAGTCTGTCAACAAAACCGGCCGATTTTCAACATGACACGTATTTGCTAATTGTTAAATTAAGATGGTAAGTCACAGCTAGCCTTGGCGTTTCTTAAAGTGCGACGTGTCAGATATTTTGTTCAGCTAACTTCCTTGTTAAAGAGAGTAACGTTAGACCAACTGCCGTTTGAAACTCTCACCTTATTCGTAGGAATGGCGCGAAGTCGCTTAAAAATGGCATAAATGTCCTGCTTGCTGGGCTCCGACATTGTTCTATCTGTTGGTGATACCTGACGGTTAAAGAAGTAGCATGAAAAAAACAGCACTGTGTTTTTCCTTAATAATAACCGAATACGACACGTCAGTAGAGAACATCATGGTCTGGCTCTGATTGGATAGAAATGACACGTGGTTATGTTATTGTAGCAATGACTTCTGGGTAATGGCGTTCACGTTTACGTTTTACGCTCCAGTTGTGTTTTCACTGTGTTGGAGGAAGTAGAGGAGGTCTTAAAAATAAAAGTACTTTTTGTGAAGGACGGCATTATGTTAATATACATTTTATAT
Organism: Maccullochella peelii; assembly: GCA_002120245.1. Classification (NCBI taxonomy): domain Eukaryota; kingdom Metazoa; phylum Chordata; class Actinopteri; order Centrarchiformes; family Percichthyidae; genus Maccullochella; species Maccullochella peelii. The sequence continues at coordinate 15,596 of LKNJ01001564.1, read as the reverse complement.
AAATGTAATGACTGTTTAATCCATAGATATGCTTGAGTAGGCAATATGGGGTTACTTTCTGCATCAGCTTTGCATTACTCCATCTAAAGGACACAAATATTATTCAAATCTCTTACCCCTCTGCTTTCCAAGTGGTTTAGAGGATGCGCATTTCTAAATTCAACTAATAGCTTTTGGCAAAATGTATGAGATATTTTGGGCTTTTGGGTAACTTTACCAGTGAAAAATGTTATTGAAAATCAGAAATCAGAAGACCCTTCACTTCACCAGTTGGAATGTGGAAATATCTGCAAGATACTGATTACAAACATCAGACAGATGTGAAGTAAAATCAAAAATATTTTTATACATATCTCTAAAAATGTGTACAATTGCACAAACTTCCACCACTTGTAGGTTTCTTTGGTTATGTTTGGTGTATTGAATTTCCTGTTAAATTCAAGCATGCTAATGTGGCATTTTCCGATATTCAAAACTTTTTAAAGGATCTTTACACACACAAATCAAATTAAGCTCTCTTTAGATCCAGTAAATATCTTATCACAGGTGAAAAGAAAAGTTAAAGAAAAGAAATATCAGTACTCATGACAAAGACAAAACTTTTTCCAATAAATTCTTTTATTATGTTGTGGGACAACATTTACAAACCTTACTGTGCAAGTACAGCTGTTGCTGCGTTTTGACGACAGCATGCCCTGAAAACATGGCAAGACATCTCCTTTCTTACTAATATCAAAGACAACAAATTCATCTTCCTCTCCTGCTGCAGTTAAAATAGCATTTTTCAACAATTTCATCAATACACTAGGCAATTTAATGAATTTGAAGCTTGCACAAGTGAAAAGCCTGCAGTTCATATCTGCAAAAATGCAAAACGACAAAATACTTGACTATCAAAACATGTGTGTTAAGCTCATGAAATCAGGTATACCCATTCATGTCATAGCTCCCAAGAGAAAATGATCAATTATTCACATGGTATTTGCTGATTAATTCAATGAGTATTTCCCTCTGTGAAGGGAAAAAATAATCATATTTACAAATATAACAAAATAACGGATTTGAGGGATATTTGCCATAAAATATTCAATTACTATACAAACTGATTCTCAGTCACAGCATTCTAACAAGAGTAGAACAAAAGCACTTGTGGCATCATAAATTAACAATCATCAATTTCCAACTACATATCTGATCTTGATGCTTAGTTTGTTCCAATATGTTTCATCCAGGCTATTTACATGCATGTACGCAAGGCTGTGGTTTTATTGCTATGACTTGTAATATATTTTCAAAATAACAAACACTAAAATATTCTCCCATAACTTGACATTTAACAAGAAGTGAGATCATTAAAAGATGGAGATTCAAGTGAGATAAACTTTTGTGAAAAATGTTCAGTATTGCATGAAAAACAACTCGTATAGTATTACAATCTACAATCAACAAAGTAGAAAGACCTGGGTGAAAAGCTTGAGGACAGTTGTTCATGGGGGTTAATGGGTCAGTGGCTGCAAAAACCTCAACATCAACAAAAGTGAACAATCAATAAATGAGAAAATACAATCAGTGAATATACATTCAATTGCAGTGACTAGAGGAACCTATCCACTGTTAACTAAATGAAGACTACGTCAGGATAAAGCTCTACTGATCTTTATCATTCCTTATAAAATAATGAAAACAGTTAATGAACTGAATCGAAAAACAAAACCCTGAAAGAAATGACAGAACAATGTAAGCACTAGTTTAAAATCAAGTTGAATCTGACAATAATCTCAACATAAGGGCCTACTTTATCCCAAAAGAAATCAAACAATTAACATTTATGGACTGGATTCTAACAGGCAGAAATGGTTTTAAACCTAAAACAGATCATTATGCTTATAAAGAAGGTCATCTCCCTTAATGAATCCATAGTGGCTTGCATATTAAGGCTGCATGTAATCGCAAGACGATTTGTCATCCCAGTGTTTTGTTTAAACAATATACAAATTCACACACACATTTCATTGAATCTTATCTAATATATACTTGAAAAGCTATTATGTTTGTAACAGCATAAATGGGATTCTACGCAACATATCTTCCACTGACAGCAATTTTTCTCTGTGATCTTCCTCGCCTGGAATCATCTGGAAACTTGTGGTTAATTTCCATCTTTGTACTTTCTATTAGGGTCAATCTGTGGCAATATCTCAAGTGGTCCTTTTATAATCTGCAACTTCTCTTCTCTGTCCTTCTCCCACAACAGTGCAGTCTTCACCAACAGTGAGAAAAGAGTTGAAAATAAGGCAGAGCCCTCTCGTTTTCCAGTCGCAAAACACATCACTTTCTTCTTTCTTCACATTTATTCATTTGTGATAATTCACTACTGGATGTCTTCCACATAGTTAGCAGGATAGAGGCCTGTTTGTCCATCCTTGAGCCGGCCTTTGCACCAACCCTGATCATCTTCTTCACCGATTTTGGTGAACTCCTCCCCTGGAGAAAGGAGGAAGGGGTGAATATTTGCTTTTCAGAAACCTACTGGGAACTGACAGAACTGTGAAAAGTTTTGTAGTTTATGAGTCTTTCACAACATTCCCCCACATGTACCTGCTTTGAAGCTCAGCTCGTCCTGCTCCTGTCCTTCATAGTCATAGAGGGCTCTGACAGGTACAGATACAACTAGAGATGCCGGCTCTTCTTCAAATGGATTCCCATCACCGTTGGTGGAGAAAGGGTTCCCACCTGTGTCTTCATCTGACCAGTCTGGAGTCTTCTCCATACTGCTCGCACTGGATGGGCAGACAAAAGAGCCCCTTAGAAAATGTAATTTCATGTTTATCTCAGGTCCTTATGCATCAACGGGACAATCCAGCATATAAAAAGGTGTGAGCAGGAACAAAAGTTCAAAGTGAGAAAAGTGAGAAAAATAAATAAACACCAAGTAAAGTAAAGTCATAACACACAAAAAGCCAAAAGTATATCTCCAAATCCAGGGACAGCTTTGTGATTCATCCTGAAAACATTCTTCTTTCAGTGTAAGTGTAAAACATGCTTACTTATGGCACCAATGCTACAAAGCAAGCATTTGGTTCAGGCAGCATGACAAATGATTTAAAAGCCACTTTAACATCAAGAGCTTCAAGTGAGAGTGCACACAATGCTGAGGGATGGCAATGCAACAAAACAACATGACCACATATCAAATGGCACATGAAAAACATGGCAATATGAGACCAAGCAAGACAAATCATTGTTGCGAATGCATAATTGGAGTTTAACCTGAACGGCCAACAGAGGGAGCCACCTAAACACCAGAGAGAACTTGGCTCTGACAAAGAGTTATGAAGCTGAAAAACACTAACGCACATCAGCACATACATAAAGGATTTACAGTCAGACCTGTTTACAGTGGCTTTTATTGCAAATCTACTGTTGACACTGGTTTATCAGCTTTTTTCTTCTGCAGTTAAGTAAATATTAAAGTTGATTTACGCTAAAGCCTAAGGTTGAATTCTTGAACTTAATTGTTCTTTTGTGTATTTGTATTTGTATGTACACTTCTTTTGATGTTATACAGCCTGTTAATTGTCTGGCAGTTGTGAGAAAACAGATCTAAACGACCAATCTATATACATGTGTCAATATTCAGATCTGACTGTAAGACAGAAACATATTGGATTTCCCACAGCAGAGACATGCGCCCCCATGTGACATTTAATGTACTACAAGAGATGGCACTGTTAGGAGTGAAGGACAGACACACATTGGCTTTGTGTGCAATGCCATTTCAGTGACCATGCAGACCAAAACAACAACCTGCCACCTGAAGGAGGAGAAAGGCTTACAAGGAAGAAGGGAGCAAAGTAACGAAAACAAAGAAATGGCAAGAGACGCGGCACGGACGGCGATCCATAAAAGATAGATGGGATGTGATCCAACAAAGAGAGAAAACAGAAAAGGCGGGGAGGTTGTGGGTGGGCGGAAGGTTTTCTCCTGTTCACCAACGTTTTTATTTCCTCTTTATTCACACTGATGTGGTTGACTGTGGTCTGCTGCTGCACGGCCATCTCCTCCTCCTCCTCCTCCTCTTCCTCCTCCTCTTCGTCATCTTCAAAGGGGTTTGAGCCCACTGGTGCTGTTTTAGTGGGCACAGTCAGGCTGACAACATGGGACACAGTGAGAGATGGGTTGTTGACATGCACTCACAAATAAAGACACAGCTGAGACATACATGGCCTGTGGATGAAACTGGGCAAAGGAGATGTTGATAATGTGTGTTTTTAACTGCAAATACTCTTGACGCAGCAATGATTGTCCAGCGATTGGCAAGCTTTGACAAGCTTTGAAAGAGTTTAGAGGATGGTGTCTTTTATAGGCCTTTCCATAAACAAAAACAGTGTAAGGAATGGATTAAACAACGTGTTTATCTGCATAAATGTATTGCATACCCGGCTAACGAGTTTACTAGGTATTAGCTACTTCCAAGGCCAAGGAGCAGTTTCATTAGCTACCCAACTACATTTTTACGTAAAACATTCCCCATTCACATGTAGTATTTCCTCACTGTGTGGACCTGGATGCTATCACACTGTAGGGTAAAGTTAGCAGTCCTGTCCTGCCAACTCGTTATCTGAGATAGGGGTACATTCCATCAAAACCATTCAAAAAGCATTTTCTGTTGTATTTCACATTGAAATCGAAACATAGTGTTGGAAAATATGAACAATAAAGCATAAATCTAACGTTGGTCTTGTTTGTTCAAATATGTGTATTATGTTAGAATGACAGAGTGTGATCTTACATTTTTTCTTATCATACTAACTAGCTCTACACCGTAATTATTTCAATAAGAATTATCAGTTGGTGAGGACTTTTTGCTGGGATATATGCAGCTTTAGTCTCAGTCTTTTAGCATTATAATAATTTACAGTATGTAGCCATCAAGCATGTTTAAGATCCTTTTACAGGGTTCTCATTTTAAAAGCTGTCATTTCAGCCTGGTCGCTGGTATGCCTCGGTCTGAAATCAAGTACACATTATTACAAAAATGTCTAAGAATCTGAACAGTATCATTGCAAATTGCATAACATGCAAACGTTTTACACACGTAGCAACAGTAACTAAGGGGGGCAGGGCTTAGTGAATGGTTAACTGTGGCTTTGTTTCAAGAGATAGATGACCCAGTAATTATTGTATTTCTATGTAATGAGTCACATCAACAATGCAGTGCAATCAGTCAACAAAACAACTGTGTTTTAGACTAAACAGATAGAAAAGACTAGACTTGTTTTGACTTGAGTGCTCCCACTAAAACTCACAGGCGTTGCACATCATAATAAATATAAAGCTATAGAAACATCAAGAAACACTTGATTGTTAGCTCTGGGTTGTGTAGGTGCAATGTCTTTCTGAAGTCACATGAGGGCTGTTTACTTCCTACCTTTGTCACTTTCCGCATCAAGGAACAAAACTTGCACTAGCCCTCCAGCTGTATCAAGGGAAACACAGAGCTTCTACTCCCTGTTTACAGAATTATTGCACCATGAACAGCAGTAGCTATCAGTTGGTCCAGTTGTGAGAAGCAGAGAAATGTCAACGCCTTTGTTTGCATAGTCATGCCATGCTCTCCGAGCTGAGTCTGAGGAGTTATTACACCAAACACTGCTCTACTGGGAGTCTGGCACAATGTAACTTTGGATGGTTTCAGTCAACAAACAAACCTGACCTTATAACTACCCAAGTATTCAAATAGTTGTATTACTGTCTTATCCAGTGGGTGTTAAAACCATGTTCATTCAAGCTTCAGAGAACAAATAGGGCAAAAATCAAAAAGAGCAAAGATACATTAATACAAATTAGGGCTGGCGTTCTGATGCTGATAAAAAACCCCACAATCAAGATAAGTCACCGACCTTCACCGTGAAGTCTGTTTTTGAAGTCAGTGCTCTGTGACTGTAGAAAGATAACACAAATTATTTCCAATGTAACCTATCCAGACCCTGTACATACACAAAATCCACCCGTCACGCCCATAGCTGTAGGAAACAACAGGAAAACAATGTGCTGTAAATGCATGTTGGGGGAGAGGCAGTCCCCTGGCAGTTAACTTTCCCAGGTTCAAAGGTCAAATGCTTCCCGTGCCTGACATTCCCTTTGTTGACTCCTCTACACACTCCTCTAGTGCTCCCATAACGGCTGCATACACACTTTTTCCTACTGATGTCTGGATAAGGGCAGACCGCAGGTGTTTTGCCAATTAAAATAAGGGAACCTCATTACCAAGCTGCAATGGAATGTGAAGTCTTAAGGCCAGATAACGAACAGGATAATCACAGCTAACCTCACTTTAACTCCTGAACAATAAATATAACACACATAGCAACTTCTGCAGTTTAGCTCAACAATGCAGGGACTGAGCAAAACCGTGATGATGACATAATGTGCATTTTTACCGTGATGATGGATGCATGAAAAGTTTTCATCTTAATCGGCTGTTTGTTGTCGTTTCCATGAGCCACTGTTATGTCCTTGGTGCTGTTGCCACAACACCAAAGACACATTTCACTGCAGGGGCGACTAAGTTCTTATCTTATCTTGGCTTTGAAAGATTACATCCTGTTATTAAAAACTGCCACTCAAACATGAAGTGGCTCTAAACCTAGAAAGAGCAGTCTAATCCCATTAAACGTCATTACATCATCAGAGGGTAAACATGTTATTTAGACAAAGTTCCATTTAATATTTCTTTTAATCTTTTTGTTAATGACAAACTTGCTGAATACAGGTGCAGGTGTTTGACTTGAACACTAATCCTAAAACCTTCTTTGAACTTTTCAGGATCAATATAATAGGTCTCTGTGTGTGTGAGAGTAATATTTCCACATTACTTTTTGGCTCGCTTTCAACTATGTACCAGCTGACTCCGGTCTCGCAGGGGTGAATTCTTTCCCAACAGACTGTAACAAAATGTTTACCGTTACCATGGAAAAAGCCGTACTGGACGTCACTCCCAGAGCTTCCCTTATGTAACATTTTACAAGCATTCCTTAAGGGGAAGATGCCATGTGCGGCACCGCTGGATTATCTCTGATGAGGGGAGTTTGGATGAGGAAGACGGAGAGTAAATGAGAGTTTGTGTGTGTGCATTACGAACAGATGCTCAGTCTTCTGTGTGTTAAAGACAGAAAAGGTGAGTCATGGAGGGATCAGGTATCTACCTGCTGCTGGTCTTGGCAGGCTGAACAGGCTGGTCTGACCCAGTTTGACTGATGCCTGTGAGAGTGATGCCCTCTGATGGCTTCTTCTTTTCTCGTCTGCTGAGGGTTCGGTTCAGGTCTATGGACCAGTCCTGGAAGACACACACAGACACACGTTAAGTATTACATCTACAACTGTGCCAAACCTGGCCAACTGAGTGGTTGAGCTTGGTTCAAAACATGCCTTCACAGCTAGTAGTGGGAGAACAAGTCACAGGAATATGCACAGCAATTCACACACACACACACACACACACACACACACACAAAAAACATAGTCCAGAGGCTAAGCAGGGAGAGTAGAGCAAAAGAGAGAAGGTCCAGTACAGTAACAGCAACAGTCATAGAAAAGAAAATGTGTTTTTGTATACAGAAAAATTCTAAATTTCTTTCTCCACACATGGTTTCATTCTTAGACTTTTATTTTTGGTGAACCAGACCTACTTTGAACTTTGCTTATTTGAAGGATACAGGAAATGTCCAGTATCTATCATGACATGACAGCATGATATCAATCTTGCGTTGGAGCTGGACGTCTCAAATAAATTAAAATAATTCAGACAGCAGTCGTACTGTCCCGCTTTCATATGATATATTACACTAGTAAGTACGACCTCAGAGCTTTCCTAAAAGCTTGTCTGATCCCTCTGATTTATCAGGCCTCTCAAACTTTTAAAAGATCAAAAGGTCTTTCAGTCTGGCTCATGACCTCTGAGACACTGCAGAGCCAAGGTAGCATCATGTGACACACTGCAGGGTTCACATGGACAGAATAATGAGTGGAACGGCCACTGAGGGGTCAGAGCTCAAAGGTTAGAAAGAACAGAGAGTCAGAGCTATGTTAGTAGTGGTATGAAGTGATTCTAGAAATTCTGATATCCAGGAAAATGTATGTAAACATCCTGTAGTTACCAGGTAACAACAAAAGGAGGATATGACACATATTACATTTGCATATGGCGGGGGACAGTGCTGTGGACAGCCATGTGGTGTCTCTGCATGTACCACATGTATCTTTGTCTCATTAATATTCTTTGAAACTTGAATACAAGATACCAACACAACCACCTCAAACACACACACACACACACGCACACACACACACACACACACACACAAATGGAAGCAGTAAGGAGTGACTGTGTTATTGGAAAAAAGGATCTTCCCCCCATGGCTGCTGTGAAAAGAACAGCCTTCTCATGCAGAACTCACTACAATAGACCTTCTTTTAAAGGAGCGAGGATGGGACCAGTCCAAATTCTGTCAGACATGGGGAAACGGAAGCAGGTGTAGAACAGGGTTAATGCGGACAACACAGACTGATCCTAAAACCGTAGCGTATAACTGTAAGCTGCAGACAAGTTACTTTGTGAATGTAGCAAAGACTTACACCAGCAAATTATTCTAGGGATTGCTACTTTAACAAACTACATGAACTAAAGAGCCAGACATTACTCTTTGACATTTAGTTCATTATTCATTCAAGTTTCTTTTGGATATCTTCTCTGTTGGAGCTGTCTGACAGGTTATGTCTCGCTCTTTTTTTGTTTTGTGTGTGTGTGTGTGTGTGTGTGTGTGTGTGTGTGTATATCTTGGCTAAAAAAGCCTTAAAAACAAGCGGTACCCAGAAAGAAAAACAGCCCGGTAATGATCGAAGTGGAAGAAGGCGCCCCATTGGAACAGCTATGCCTGCGAGAGCACTCAACAGCACTATAAATTGTAGGACTGCAAGCGTATGCAGCTTTTTTTTGCCTTCCCCTCTTCTTTTTTTATTTCACCTCCTGCTGTGAAGATGACATAAACTACATCCCTCTCATTGCCATTGTGACTGCTGAGGAGAGATTTACTTCCACCCCTGCTGCCAAACAGCATACTTCAATGACAGAAATGACACTAGCTATAACTCCTTCTCTGGGCCACGTGTAACATTGCAAAAAACTATGGCAATGCTGCCCTTGACATTTTCTTCTTTAAACATTTTTCAGCATGACTTATTATTAGTCCATATCCGCTGTCCTCTCGACTGGTGGTTCTCACAGCTGGGCCTGAGAGAGCACCAGCTGTCCTTAAGAGGAGATACTAGCATCTCAAGATAAGTAAGGACTGTAATTCATTCATGATTACCTACATAAATAATATATGTGGACTATTACTCTATGTCTTCAAGTCAGCAACAACAAAAATAAATCCTTCCTTAAGAGTGAAATGTGATTAAATAAAGTGAGGAACCAAGACCTAATGCATGTCTGTTTGTGGGTCTGTAAAATGAAAACCTTTTGGGAACCTATTGAGAGCCACTCTGGATGGTTCTTTATTAGTATAAATCAAGGGTGTAGTACCTCAAACTGGGGCCAGTTCATTGGCATGCCGGGGCCTTGATTGGACCGGAACCATTTCAGGTCTTCTTCAGCATCAGTAGCAGAGATTGTGTCTTCCAGCGTGTTGTAGACTGTCTGGAATCTATGAAGACAATGTTGTACATTATTTTCTAGGTGATACCTGAAGTCTCAAGCATCTTCACAGCACTGTTCATCAGCTGCAACAGCTACATTTATGTATTCAGACATTAATTGGACTGTCTGACTGACGGGTTGCTTTTTTAAAATAATTTCCTGTATCTGACCTGTGATTGGTTGAGAGATCCAGGTGCTGTTTAACCTCCAGCAGCAGTTCTCTGAAAAACCGGATGCGTTTGTCTTCAAACTGCTGCCACTGCTCAAACACCTGCTCCATGTTCTCCATATACTGAGGGGTCAACTTGTCCAGTTCTTCAAGGGATTTCTCATAACGTTCTTTAGTCTGGGAGAAAGGGGGGAATGAAGTGACAATTAAAACACATTAAAAAACATGAATCCCTGATGATGTACTTGTGTAGCCCAAAGCAATCTCTACTAGTGATGATGCCATTTTTTGGAGGCTACGGTTCTTACAGGAGTTATAAATGACATGTCCAAAAGACAAAGGTTCTTAGTATAATTTAGATTTAAAGATTGGACCTCCAGTGAGCTCAGCATATTGCACTCTCATAAGCCAAGGTACAACACAGTCTTGCCGCCCCACCTAGTTTTTCTTCCAAAAGGAAGCCCTACCTTCTGCACCTCCTGCTGACACTTCTCCACCTTTTCCTGGAGCTTCTTTTGGGTATCAGGGTTGTTGTTGCTTTCCAGTTTGCTGTTGGTCTCCCTGCTGGCTGCCAGCTTCTCTTCTTTACAGGCAGAGTGGTAAGACTTCTTCATTGTCTCCATCTGTGGATTCAACCAATAAAATAAAATAGAGGCAATGGCGGCAGTGTTGTACGGTAATTTAGAACGAACTAACTGTGGGGGCGTAGAAAGAGCAATCAAAGACTGGTGTCCGACTGAGGGATTTAAGCATAAATTACAACATCTTTTTTGGATTAAGTTGTTGGAAAATTGGCCAAAGTTGGTCACTAAAAGAATTCTATTTTTAATCCAACAACAATAATATCATTTAGTTTTCAACTATCCTAAACATAACCATCTTTTCCCAAAATGAACATGCATGTTGCTGCCTCAATGTCATTTTGGAGAAAGTCTTCGAGACCATTTTATTTGAATTTCTCTTTGTTAGTAAAATTGATAACACATGTTCACTTCTGTGCCTAAAAGCCTGACTAAATCTGTGTCATTTGTCATTTTTGGAATCATTGCAACCAATTTCCTACTCAAACTCAGATATGCTTTTTTGGGGCTTCAGACACATGAATGCTGGAATGAATGAATAACCTAGATGAAACTTCAGATACTCATGTGAGGGGAGGCAACATGGAAACACTGATGCATGAGAAGTGTTGCATTGTGTGACACATTTATGACAACAGGAATTAACCACTCCTCTGTCACTTTGTTTATATTTAAACTCCAACAGATAAGACTTGAGGAAGCAAACTCATCCCTGGTGGTTCTATTTGAAGAGTGTCTTGGGCAGTGCCCAGTGTAACTTGGGCCAAGGCCAGAGCAGCCATGTTCCTATTGAACAAACCATGAGGTCATAAGTAGAGGGCACTTAGAATACAAGTACAGCAGCCTGTTCTCTTCTCTAATTTGATATAACAGGCAGTTGCATGTTGCTCTCTTTGTTTGTCAATCCAATAAAACACATAAGGGCTTAGGGCAATGAGTCAAATACTGTATCCAGTTTAGCATGTATGTGTCCATTATTGACATACTGCCCACATCACCCATGTCAGCTACTCATTTTCTAGACCAGTTAATTAGCCTAATTTCCTCTCTGCCCTCTCCCACTTTTCCCAGTCTGTCTGGTCAATCAATAAATCACTATGGCTACAAAACTGTATTGTTCTGTCCCTGCTCAATGACAGGGCCAGGATGTCACTACCTGGTGACCTCACACACACAGGAAATGGGGGCGAGGAGCAGGGAGGCTGCAAAAACGTTCAGTGGCTTTGAACATACAGTACAAATACTTGTATGTGCATGCACAGAAACAGAAAGGAATGTACTGCCAAGTAAACAGGCTGCTAAAATGAAAGCAGTAGTAAGAAATACATTGACCCGATTTTGAAATAAGAGGTGCCAGTTTCCCTGCAAGCTCTCAGTGTTTCCTTCCCTTCTACTGACAGTCAAAGAACTACAGGATACAATAGCTGGCTGCCACCTTGGCACACTGTGGCTAATGTTTGGCAGCTTCTTATTCAAGATCAAGAAGTTGCAATTGTGGTTCTGCTCTGCTGTTGTTTAGTAAGCAGGTAGTCATGGAGGGAAACAATGGTGAGTCAGGAATATGTAATCATGTGAACTGAAGGGTAAAATTGATAGTTATGGCTGTAATCACTCACTTGAAAAATGAATTGCTTGTGACTGCTTGGCTGTTTATACTTTAAAACACGTTTGATAGGAATTAATACAAAAAGGTGCTTCCACTGTACTACGCCTCATACTATTTTAACATCCTGCGAGTTCCTGACAGGCTTGAAATCCACACCTCTTTGAGTTTCTTTGCCCAGGGTTTCTGAGCCTTGCGGAAACCGTCCTCAGCCTCTTTGGTCTCTTTGAAGCCGCCAATCATCTGTTTGTGGTAGGCGTCTCTCTGCCAGTTCTTCAGCTTCTCGTAGTCTTCTCCCATCAGTGCTGCTTTCACTTCCATGTGGAGCTCGCTCACCTTCTCTGCCTCCGTGCACAGAGCGGACCACGCCCGCTCCAACGTACCATACTGAGGGCCTGAGGAAAGAGTCGACGTCTGTGAAAGTCATGCTCTCTGGGATTATGGAAAAATACAGTACAGTGTTGTGGTGACACAACACAGCAAAGAGCACAATCCCAGGGACTGTTTTCTACTACGATTAATAAAATATCTTATAATATACAATAATAATAATAATAATAATAATAATAATAATAATAATAATAATATAACACAAGTACTGACTCTGGAAATTAAAACTGCTATGTACAATTTAATGTAAAGCTTGAGTCTTTTATATTCCTACCTTTTTCTATGAGCTGCCGCCAACGCTTCCCCCATTCTGTGAGCTGCTGTGCATAGGCCTTTTCAATACGCGCCCGCTCATGAAGACAGTTCATCAGATCATTACAGAGTCGGTTGCCATCGTCTACCCGTTTCACTGTTCGCTTGTAGTTACCAACCTGAGAACCAGCAACAAAGACACAGACAGAGAAAACAGAAAAACAGTTAAAAAGGAGACAGAAAATACATCAAAAATGATAGTTACGACTAGGGTCGCACTGAGTGGAGTTAATTTATTTCGAGAAGAGAGAATAATTTACAGCAGCATTATTGTGTTGTGGTTAAGTTGTTATATTCACTTGATTTATTGTATTTATATCATCAGTTGCCGCTGAGACGTAAACGTAATTTCAACACAGCAATTTTCAGCAACAAAAATTCACTATGGAAGAACTGTGATCCTGGATTTAGGTTTTTAGGAAGTAATTCATGCGTCTCACCTCCCAGAAGCTGTCACTGGACACATCGACCATGGAGTCATCATAGGAGCCCGACATCGCTGCTGCCCTGAGTTACACTCAGTGTGTGGGGCCTAGAAAGACACATTAAAACAAATAAATGTCAATGAATGAATGTGATCAAAGCTCACTTGCTACAAATTAACTACAGAACAGAAGTTTCTTTAGGGATACAAGCAAAAAAAAAAAAAAAAGGTCAATATCATATCATGATGAATTTAGTTAATCTTTTGTTTAACAGAGAGAAAATTAATCAAATATAAAATTGATAAACTATTAATAATTTTAGTAATTTATCAAGTAGAAATAAGAACTATTTTCTGGTAACAGTTTTACAAAACTGGCGACAAAAAAGAATAGGTAGATGGGTAATGTAAAACAGTAATTTGCCATTTTCTATACTATTTTCTTAAAGCTACATAGCTTTCAATTAGAGCTGCAACAATTAGCAACATTTTTGATAACGGAACAATTGTTTGGCATTTTTTAACAAACATTTGCCGTTTTTAAATCTGTTTTTAGTTAGTTGTACAATGGAGCAATATTCATGTTACTTCTTTGAATGTTTCAATGGACAAAATTACATTTTCCATTCTTGTTAATTGCTACAGGTTCCATTCAAACATGAACAAACGAAAGGGAACATAACTGATCCAAATGTAGATACATTGTAAAACATATGCATCTTATCAACATGTATTATTCAACTTTTTTCAGGCTAAGCTTCTCAAATACAGCTTGGAATGAGCCAACATTAATGGCAGTGGAGTTATTAAATATATACAGCAAACAGGATGAGAAACACACCTCTTAATTCAGTCTGTTACACACTGCCTCACACTCTATGTGTACTATGAAACTAGCAGCTGAAGGACAACAACAACAACATGGAGCCAATTTTATCACTCTGTCGCAACAACATTCCTCAGATATTACAGCTGTAGATCAGACGCTGATAAGAGGCTGAATACTGTAAGAGAAGAAAACCTTCAGAGGAGTGATAAAAGAGAGACATGGAAGGGGAAGGGGGGTGAAAGTGTGTGATCTGGTTTGATAATCTAGGCAGCAGGTGGGTGTTTTCATCTATTTCTATAACCTCCCTACCCACAAAACATGTCAAACTGAAACCACAGCGGTTGCTGGCGGCACACCGAGTCTCGGCTAAACTATGTGTGTGTGTGTGTGTGTGTGTGTGTGTGTTATTCTGAGAGAGACTAAGAAACTGTCAAGAAACACACAGCGGGCAGCTTCCGTTTCCTTCAGACGGGTACCACAGTCAGTCCTCTGTTACTCTCCTCTCCCCCTCTTCTCTCCTCACGTCCATCATTTCAAACTCAACAGCCTCTCTTTATTCCTCTCCTCCGTCCTCTTCCTGTCTGCTCACTCCTCTCCTCCCTTCTCCATCAGCCTGGAGCGTCTGTCTCCTCTCTCTACAGCCTGACTGGCCCTGTTCAGATCCAGTATCTTCTTGTAACCATATATATTCAGATTGTGGTTACGTCCAGCTGAGACAGACTGCAGGCATCAGAACTCATCTAAAATGCATCTCAAGTGACTGCAGACTATTGGATTTTACTTTCCAGCTCGCATTCAATGGCACCTCTAGGAAAACTGCAACCACTACTAGGAAGCATCTGAATTCATTAGAGCTAAAACAAGCCATTGATTAGTCATTTAAGAGATTATTCAACTAGTGAGGACCATCTGTCGGTGCTGCTTGAAGAAGTTGTTGCTCGAAAAAACAAATCAGAACAAAAACTTTTTTTTTTTTTTTTTTTTTTTAATAGTATATGAAGAGTTCAAAAGGCTAATAATCCACTCAGAGAGGCATTTGTGTTCACACTACACACAACCTGCAGACTACAGCCCGACTGATGCAGGCAATACAGATAATATAGTCACCGATATACCGACATAACAGACGCAAACATGTTTAATACGGATCCCTTAATTTGGATATTTAAGGGTTGTGACCAAGATATGAGCTGGACATTTTAAAGTTTAAAAATGAACTGTTGATTGCCAACTATTTTGATAATCTATTAATCGTTTTTCAAGTAAAAATGCCAAACATTCCTCAGTTACAGCTTACTTTTTCTTTAGGTTATGGACTGTTTGACAAGTCACTTTAGTCTTTACGCAAATTGTCATGGGTATCTCTCACTATTTTCTGACCTTTAATGGGCAAAAAGAGGAATCGATAATGAAAATCATAAAAACTAAAGACAAATATGTACATTTTAAACAGAAAACTTCACTTCAATTAAATTTGTATAAATAACAATACACTAAATAAGATTTATATAAAAATGCAGTCTGTAAAATTACCTAAAAAAAACACACATACACATATATATACACATATATATATACATATACACAT